>JAECUM010093146.1:5000-67731 GCA_016617855.1 Megalonaias nervosa
CCAGATCTTGAAATTTTGCAGTTATTGAAACTGGGTTTAGAAAATAACGATTTTGAATTCAATGGTAACTGGTATTTACAAATTTCAGGGACAGCTATGGGCAAAAAATTTGCCCCGAGCTACGCTAATATCTTTATGGCAAACTGGGAAAAAAAAGTTTTTAAGAAATGTCAGTTTCACCCTTTGGCCTACTTTAGATTCCTAGACGACATTTTCCTCATTTGGACTTTTTCAAGGGAAGAGTTTGATAGATTTTTCGAGATTTTAAATAATTTCCATCCCTCGATTAGACTAAAGGCAACTGTAAAGGAAAATTCCATTGATTTTCTAGATACCACTGTTTTTAAAGGGGTCAATTTCGAGAAGACGGGGTTTTTAGACACTAAAGTCTTTTTTAAACCCACGGACACGCACCAACTACTACATAAATCTTCCTTCCATCCAAAACACACTTTCAGTGGAATTCTAAAATCCCAAATTATTAGGTTTCATAGACTTTGTACTAGACAGGAAGATTTTCAAAGAGCGACAAATACACTATTTAGATCACTTCGGGGAAGGGGTTATTCCAATCGATTTCTCAGAACAATTAAAAATAGCACTATAAGGGAATGTCATTCGTACACACATACATTCGGAACAGCTAAATCATGCCGCAGCAAACGTTGCAATACGTGCCCTTTTTTGGAAGAATCAAAAACTTTTTCTAGTCATGCCACTCATCAGACCTACGCAATCAAACAAAATTTGTCCTGCAATTCGAGAAACGTTATTTACCTGATCTCATGCAAAAAGTGTGGAAAACAATATGTTGGGCAGACTACTCTCACACTGAGAGACCGCTTCACCAGACATAGATTCGACATTAATCACAAAGAAAATAAATCGGTGGCAAATCATTTTAACAGTACTGACCATTCCTTGAAAGACTGCGCCATCATTCCAATTGAATCGGTGGGCAAAAAGGATTATCTAACTAAAAGAGAAAATTATTGGATTAAAAAATTGAAAACTCTAAGCCCCTGGGGCCTGAATCTGCAAGAGGAAACGGAGGAAATCATACCGTTTGTCATCACTTTTAACTCCAAAGCAGCCCGTGTGGCTAAATGGATCAGAAACGGGTACGCTTCAATTCAAGACAAGTACCCACGTGTCTTTCGGTACAAGCTTGTGACAGGATACCGGAAAAATAAAAACCTATGTGATATACTTATTAGGAATAAAATAAGGAACGCAAGTAATTCTCCCTAGGCCAATGCTCGTAGGAAACTTAGTAATTCCTACCTAATATTTCGTTTTGCCTAACCCTAAACCCTAACCCTAACCCTAACCCTAACCCTAAACCCTAACCCTAACCCTAACCCTAACCCTTAACCCTAACCCTAACCCTAACCGCACAGTGAATTTTTGTCACCGATTCATACAATGTATCAGGCTGAAAGGAACTGAACTGCATTTTCTGTGAAAATGTCAAATCCATTGAATTAAGTTATCATTACAATAACATTTAATGGAATTAGTAAAAATAAAAGAAATGCAAAATAAGAAACAAGTAATTAAATTATATATTTAACAGTATACGAATGAAATTCCCTTCGTGTGCTAATTTTAATTGTTCTCAGAAATCTCTTTGAATAACCCCTTCCCCGATGTGATCTAAATATTGTATGTGTCGCTCTTTAAAATCTTCCTCTCTAGTACATAGTCTATGAAACCTAATAATTTTGGTTGTAGAATTACACTGAAAGTGTGTTTCGGATGGAAGGAAGATTTATGTAGTACTTGGTGAATGTATGTGGATTTGAAAAAGACTTTAATATGTGGTTAGGGTTAGCGTTAGGATTAGGCTATTATTAAAGCACGGGCCTAAGGAGAATTTCTCAGGAAATTGTATGTACCCTGTATCTTTTATATACCACTGGTTGTATAATGTTTTTTTATTCAAAGAAAACTTCTCAAGCCTCGTTTCTTTCAAAGAAAAAAATGCAGATCTAGTGATATATTAATGATACAGCTTATATATATATATATATATATATATATATATATATATATATATATATATATATATATATATATATATATACATACATACATACATACATACACGGTCATGATTATCGCTTTTTAGTATCATTTTTTTGAGCAAGATTAAACGCTAACTTTGCCCATGATTGTGGGTTTGTGCTTTAAGAAAGTTTAATTTTGATTAAAAATTTGTTTACTTTTAAAGTATCTATTTCATCACTGATTAGTTGGCTAATAAAAATGTTATGAAGGAACTGACCTTGTTTTCAAGTTAGAATCTTCTTGAAAATAATGTAAACCCGTCTTCCTGGTTCTGTTGTTGTGTCAATAGAGTTTTCATATAAATGTAGTACACATACTTAATCATCCCAATCTAACATCTGTTGTGATACCAGTGTTAAACTCTATTCAGTTTTTATTTACGACGATTTAAACATCTGAATTGTTCATTGGAATTACAAAGTGATCATTTAATGCAGGATAAGATCACTCTTTGTGATTATTGTGAATTTATTTAAAGACATTCTGGATTATATCATTGTGATACGTCAAGACTTACCACATCGCAACATTCAAGGCTATACGTACATCAGCAGATTCATGATTGGAATTTATTCGGAACATCACTGACACACATTTGCAATCATCTATAATTAAGACATGTCATAGAACTTTTAAGACTTTATGGGAATTTAATTCATAATACTGTAAATTCTTTCTGAATTTTCACGTTGTATTTTAGGGAATTAAATTCTTCAATTTTATCAAACTTTTCGGTTTCACTTTCTTCTGTTATTTAGAGTTTCATGGTTAGTGATCGAAGAGATTGACAAACAGCATATTACGCTTTATTCAAAAACGCGATTTATGGAAGGTATCTCAGTCCTTAGAAGTCCCCTCCGGAGTCTTGTCCCAAAGATCAAGCCATGCTCAGGAGGGTAAATAACGTCATTTCTGATTACCAATTTTGCATTTAATTGCATTTTGGCATTTTTTGCTCTACCTGGACACAGATAATATGGCCATCGCTCTGGCCAATTTGAACGGCTTGTTATGAATACCTTCGCTGGTATACAGATATAAGTACAAGATCATCTTTTTACCAAACGTCATCATATGATGCTTAGTTGGTCATAAATACAAATTGCTCTAATCTGACAGCACATATGGCCACAACATCACCCATCTTAAACATCATGCTATCTTGACAGTCTTTTTATCGCTACTCCTCTTAAATTAATGTTTATATCAAGATCAGGCATATCACTAAAACACCATGTCTACATGATCTGACATGCAAAATGACCGCCACAATCGTTACACCGCCTCGATGGCTGGTCATTTCACTTTTCCCAAAAATACTTACTTTGATATCTAGTTATTTCTAAATGAAAATGGTGTAAATCTGTTATTCAATATTTTAAATATGTCTACAATTCTGAAAATCTTGTCATCATTATGTGCCATGAACGAAAATCATATCACCAGAAGACTTATTATGGTGTCTAGGTGGATATTTTATATTTGTTTCTGCTTGTATCATGGCATAAACTGTCATTTGCTAAACTGCACAGTGTCCCTAATATTTATTTAGTCATCAGAAATCATTCCCTTGTATGGTACCTATGTATTACCGAAATTTTACAATCTTTAGGCGTTTATTTGATCACTCTACTTTTAAAATAGATGAAGATTCTATTTTTGATGCCATATTTATAAAATTGACCGTTACAATAATAAAGCAGGTCCATACAAGACTACAACAAAAGCAACAATGTACACACTGCTGTTGACGATTAAAGTTTTCACGATGAAAATTAAATAAAACGCGTTCTCCACCATAGGGACTTGGAAACATATTTAGTCAGTTGTCTAACATTTAAAATGACCGAAATTTATTTCTAGAAACGAAACTTAGAAAGGAAATACCATTTTGAAACATTTTGTAGGGCCACCTCTGACTCGATAAAGAGGTATGGGGCTTATTTCTCAGGAAAATAATTACATGGCAGTTGTCATTCGAATTATTACTACTGTGCTTGTAAATTTTTAGTACATTTAAGATAATAAAAAGTATCGAAATGTTCTTGTTCTTTTATAATTTCCTAGTGATTTAGACACTTGATTAGATACTAAACTGTGCTCGAGAAGGATGAAACTGCAGTAATTTTGCTAACAAAGATACTAGCTCGTTTTCACTTTTTCGTGCCAATTAGTGCTAAATTTGCGGGATCGCGCTGTTCATAGGCAAATGGGTGAAATCCAAACTCAGTTTACTAACGTCAACTCTATTAACCAGGTGATTACTATTTAACTGCCTGCCTTGCCGATCATAAACGGCAATAACAAAGAAACACTGCACAGGATGTTTAAGTATAATTAAGCATAATACAGATATGAACGGTAAAAAAAAAACAATTCCACAGAAAATAATTCACGTGACTAACCTACAATAACGCTGTGGCTCTTACTGCAATTATTTGGTATGCGAACCGAAAGATCAAGATAGTTAAAACTATCCCAGAATTCAATGCTTTTAGTTCTGACCAGCGGATCTATCACCAAAGTATTACTTATGTTAATAAACATCCCACGTTGTCCATAGAGAGGCCAAGTTTGGTTGGTTGAAGAAATCAGGAGAGTGTCATTTCGCTCCCTGGAAAGAAAAAAAGGTGTATTTAAGTCTTTCTGCAACAAATCATTTCTCATGGAAACAGTAATGTTAGTGTCAGACTTCAAATGTAATGCATGGACTATGAACGTTCTGTGTTAATTAGATTAATAGAATAGTTCTCGGGATTCATGAAAGACGATCGGAAATATGCACCAAATGAAGACCTAACAAGTATATAAACTCCAACAGAAGCACAAAAATAAAAGTATTTATATGCTAAATTCTTCGGAATTACAGCGTATTGTTCGATTATTGTTTTCGTTTAATAACCTGACCATATAAGCTTGAGATAATTCCTAACTGAAAACTTCTGCACAGATTTATAGATAAGATTAATTGAATCAAATTCGTAGCTAAATTCAAATCATGTTTTTATAGTCACTTAAGTGCGAAGTTAAACTACTTTATTTATTTTGTTATATTTCAATTGCGAACCCTTTCAAATTGTGATTCTACATGGTACCACGTGCCATATAACACTGTGCAATACTTACATTCAGGGTACTGCTGAATGTCCTGCTATTGGTCAAAGGTAATGAGTTTAAGAGGTACTAATTAAGGTTGACTGATATGCGGGAACTATGTATGCCAACCCTTAGCCATAAAGTAAGCTAAAACTTGCATGGATTTTGCGAAGTCTGTCCAAAGTGACATTGTCTCTCTGCTGACTCGAGAATCCATTTCTGACCAGGCTTGGTATTTTCCCCAGGTGACAGGGCACGTGGACTGCCTATTTTCAGGACATGGCGTACTATCGAGGTACGGACTACCAAACTCGTAATATAACTCTGCTGAATGAGATACCCCTGGACAAAGCAAAAACAAAACAGTTACATTAACAAAGTTTTGTAGCGGAAACATATTTGTTATATTCAAATGACAATATTCAAATTTGTCTTCGTGTTTGTTCCACAATTAACAGAAGAGGGAGGGAATAACAAGGTGCGTGTAACTGTTTCAGCATAACACATGAAATAAAGATATTAACTGCTGTCTGCTTGCAGATAAACTTAAGGTTAATTTAAAATGTTTGTGAAATTCTGAAGAGTTCAAGCGGTCAATCATGCTAAAATTTAGAATCAGACATTCTGCGTAATCCTTTGCTTCAAAAGGATAGGTGATAGAAATATAAGTTGTTTCCAGTCACGTTCTGCTTATTATTATTATGATCAATATTATATCTATGGAAAAAGTGCCTCAAAAATATTATTTGGTTCCTTGTTTCGTCTAAGGCTAGTATACTGAAGTGGAACATAATGTTTTGTTTGTCTATTTGTCACCTGAATTCTCCTCTTTTCACTCTGACTAAAATGTAGATGCAGTCAAATGGAAAATGAGTTAGAAGACGAAGTAATGTATGATCGGGCTAATTAAGATATAAGTGAGATATATCACTATGGAGAAAAACTTCTACAACTATGCCATATGACTGGATTGAGAATCGCCAATGGCAGATGTGTATCAGACAAAGGGATAGGGACATGTACATGTATGCATGGCAATTTGGCTTCAACAACAGATTATGTCTTAGCCGACGTATGTTTTAAGAAATTATATCCTCTTTTGACATATATGATAGACTGGAATCAATACACATCCTCCTTGTATTTCCCTTGTCTGCATGAGTAAACTAGGGCAAAAGGCTATAGGTGTCTCTAGGGGTAACGAAATAAATAAATGTTATTATTATTATTATTATTATTATTATTATTACAGTTATGTATATTTAATTTGTATCATTTGTTCGGTTTTTTTTTTTAGTATATGCGTAAATTTGTAACATGTAGCTGCATTGTCAAAAATGAAGTTCGTTGTTTACGTGACCAAATTCAATGACGTTTTTTTAATTTGTAAACAACTAATACAAGATTAATATCTCCTCTATCTGTTGGTTTAATATTAGGATCAAAATCAATAGAAGCAAATATATTTATCTTGGTCTGAGTCAAGGACATTGTTTACCACATTCTTTATTATACATTTAGTAATAGATGTTTCAATTATAATTAAGGCTTTCTAGAAATGAACTTCTTCCCCACTTTCGGGTTATTCTTTTGTGTCTTAGTTTTTTCAATTATCGTCTTTACTGGAAACGTTATTTATTCCTACGATAGCATCTGGGCAAGAATCATACATATTTTTGTATTCAGAATTGGATTTGGTTGAATGTTTTAAATTTTTCTAGAAATGCAAAGTGCTCTATAAAATTATTGGAAATCCATATTAACTTGCAATTAAAGTGAATTCAAACAAGGAAACCTTGGATTATATTCCTGTGACTCAACAAAAGACTGTTGGCACGTCAGTGCAATTCAAGCCATTGGTACATCAATACATTTGAAAGCACAAGCCACTTTACGCACATCAACACCTCCAGGTTTTGGAAATTATTTTGAATACCACTAAAGTTTATTCAGAACTTATATATTTGGATTTATGATAAAAATTTTATGTTTTTGTGGTATTTAATTCGCAATACCGTGAGCAATTTTTACATCTTCACTTTGAACTCTATTTAAAAAAATTTGTTGTTGAATTTTACAGTACGTGTAATTTCTGCCATATATATATATATATATAACGGAGAGTGTTATTACGAGCCTATGCTCTTAAAGTAAATTATGGAAAAGAATGCAAGACAACAAGCTTTGTAAAATTTAACAAATAATGTATTTCCCTAAAATACAAAATGTAAATGAGAAATAAGAACTTAGGGTATTGCGTAATAATTCCCAAAATAATCCACGAATTATAGACACAAATCCTAGTAATTTAAAGTCCTGAATAAAAATCAGTGCAAGTACCGAAGAAATTCAAGAACTGTGGGCGATGACGTTCTGTTATAGCTTATAGTGTGTTGAAGTGTCAACATTCTTTTGTTGACTCACAGTCATAAAATTACAGGTTTGAACACACTATGAATTCAAGTGAATGTCTCTATCCAAGAATTTTATAAGAGCACTGTTATATTTCGAGAGAAAATGACTTGAATTCAATAATTTGAAGAAAATAAAATTCAAACCAACTGGTCACAACATAATACAACTTTAAAGTGCTAGATGTTAAAGCACGAATGACCAAGTCCTCACAACTGCAAGATTACGTAGTTCTCTGCTTGACACAAGGTCACAATTAGCATTTTCTTTAAAAAAAAAACAGTACCTAATGAAAAATAACCTTCTAGAATGATCCTGATGTTTATAAAATCAAAACCATAACCTGTGCAATTCACTTAGGAAATTCTAAAACCCTGGCCCAAATAAACATATTGACTTCTTCTACTTATAAAGATCCTAAGATTAAGCCCATACACAGAAAGAATAATTTAGGTATGTATTAGTTGTTTACATAAACTGAAACAAATAAAAAAAAGTCAGTCAGGTCAAGCATAAATGAATTTAGTTTTGGACAAGGTCAAGTCCAGTATACAACGTTTCATTACAACAGCATGTAATGAAATAACAAAAACTTAAAACTAACAGACAAACAATTAAATTAAATATACATAATAGTGTATTGTATTAAGGATTCCTTTTAAAAAGTGTAGTTTATACTCTGAAATCAGTCTCTCAGCCCCATGCACTGAGAAATAACATGGTGCAAAACTTACCCATCCATCCCTTAAGAATGCTGTTTTCAGACCGGTAGCTGAAATTGTACAGAAACGCATAAATCCCTCGCTTTGTCAACTGTTCTGTCAGCTTGACGTGAGGAGCAACATAACCGTAGTCAGATTCCATCTGATGCACAAGAGAAGAGTCATTCATTAAGATAATATATTGTAGCAGAACAAATGCTGCTTCGATTTCGATTCTTACGTGTTGTCTTAATAAATTGATATAAATTCCTGATCGTTTTCAGGTGGCTGAATTGTATTAACACTCATAGGTAGTAAGATGGAGAATAAATGTTTCGTTTCATTTTTGTTGCAAAATTTTTGCCCGAAAATATTTTTTTGCAGCCGGATTTAATATTTCAAAATATATTTTAAAAAGAAAAGGTGCGAGTCTGGTTCAAAATAAAACAGCGTTAACTTGGTTAAATAGGCACTTTTTCGAAATGTTGTAATAGGTCATGTTAGTGAGTCTCTACGTACTCATGTCCGTGCATTTATGTATGTCCGTACCTCACTGAGTGTACCTAGTGACATGAGCTTGAACTACACAGATTGAGGGAGGGTGACCACGTTTGGAATGATACTTTACTATAAATTATAGATGCATACTATGACGTAAGTGGTGG
This sequence comes from Megalonaias nervosa, assembly GCA_016617855.1. Taxonomy (NCBI): domain Eukaryota; kingdom Metazoa; phylum Mollusca; class Bivalvia; order Unionida; family Unionidae; genus Megalonaias; species Megalonaias nervosa. Next base: position 13,945 of record JAECUM010093146.1, read on the forward strand.
GTGAGTGGGAAGGATGAGATTAAAAAGTATTTTTTTTTACTAAAATGTATGTGTCTTTTAAACTGAAGTTGATCATGATTAATTGATGTAGATAGCCATTGGTTTTGGGGTTTGGCATGGGAGATGAAGGCAAATAAAAGCAGGTGTGGATGTTTGGGTTGCCTTCCATTTCTATCTGTGGGTTAGTCCTGGACATTTTAAGGTTATCTAATGATGGAGTTTCTCAAGTTTAGGTTCAACAGGAACCATACAGTTATATAATTGATCTAGCGAATTGACAAACGGAATACTGTTCATTCAAACTGGACGAATGAATGGCCACTGCTAATCCGTAAGCGTTTTGGAAACTTATTTAAACTTCGTTTGTTTCATAATTTGGGAGAATGAGAATAAAGAAGTAAAAGAATTACGAGCATAGAATAAGCTCGATGTACTCCACATTTGCCCTACATGGTACACCTTAGTCACATCTCTGTCACTTTACGTAATGAAACAACACCGACTGATTGAGGGTGGTCGTACAAATGGATCACAATGAGTAATTGAAGGTGGTCATATTTGGCATGATGGTGTACGATGCTGGGCATATGACAACAAATATTTTGGATCCTGGATATTCCTCTCAGGATAATGTCACACCTTTGGGGGTGATACGGTCTTCTCTGTAACCTTAGCCCATTGTAATTAACTGACGGATATTGATCACATTTGGTATGTTTGCTCCAGGAGGATAAGTAAATGACAAATAATCTTTTTCTTGAGATAGGGCGGGGGTGTTCAAGAAGAGAGGTTAGAAAAGTATGGTTATTTGACTTAATTCTCGTAATTATGTTTGATTTTGATTAAACATTAATTTTTTGCCTCAATTAGCTTTGCTCTGTTTGCCTCCATGTCGTCAGATGCAGGGTACACACATCTAAGCGCATTTTCCATCTCAGCTGCCTGGGACAAATATCGTATACTCTTGTCGTGCAAGAAATCGTTCAGCATATCAGCAGTTAGTCCGTTGTCAATACTGGGAGTGTCACCTGCAAAAGTTTAAATCTATCCACTAAAACCTATATTAACGTATCAACGCTGCTTATAACAGAAAACCAATCAAACAATTTTGAAAAACTCATATTCCAACTGTTATGTATATCTATATTTTTTGTAACTCCCGGTACATGGTTTTATCTAATTTTTGTACATTTTGCTTATGGCTGTAAATTGTAGTGATTTCTCATTATCTGTAGTTAGATTTTGCCTACGTAACTAGGGTCTGTATTACCAATATTAAGAGCGTAAAATTACACAAGATCTCTAATTAGATGCTTACTTGTGTTGATAACTACTAATAATAATCTTAAAAATAAGACTTAATGACGACTCTGTAATTTCTCATTGGCTTGTGGAGTGTGGACGATTCTAGAAGAATTAAATAATTTCCCATTGGTTGGGCTAGTCATATGAATAGGCCATTTAGAAAAACAATTAGTAGTAAGATCTGCCACGTGGGGCATTTGCGTAATGTAGTCGTAATAGTTGTATATAAGGTGAGAACGGATAAATCATATATATTCCTATTTTGGAATCATTCTTATTTATTGTGTTCCTCTTGTAAGTCTGAAGATGTGTTTTATGGTGAACTTAGATATATTATTCGAGAGGACAAACATTTGTTTTGGACTGTTCAGTGGAAATCGAAAGTGCTCATTATTTGGACTTTAGTAGTATCCTGGAACTATTGTGAACTTTTCAAAGTAGTTCTGGAGAATGCCATTTCGTCAACGTCATGATTTTTGGCGGACCAGTACATTTGGATTTTCATAGAACTTTGTTAGGGTTATTTTGGATTCGCTTCATAATACTATATGGTCCTCTCACATTTTTATTTATAACATTGACAATTAAATTATTTGTTAAGTTTTACAAAACTTGTTGCCTTTGCTTCTATCAGTTACTTTGTTATGACCATAGCGTCGTAACACCACACTCTCCTATTTTGCCATCTAACGCCAGCCTGTGCGGCGTCGATCGTAGGGAACAAATTTAATTTCAACCCCTCCTCCCATGCAGCGTCTCCACCCCAAACGAAAATATAACAGGTGTAAAAATAATCAATTATGGGTACGACCCATCAACCCGAGCCCGACCAGTACGGGCTCTTGCAGCTTAAGACCCTCCATTTCAATACGTGCATTGAGTAGTTATATGAGACGAATCGGGATCACAATAAACACTTTGTGGTCATACTAGAAATCCTATGTAAAAGGGGCCCATATGGTTAACGTTCTGGAAACTTTAGGGTCAAAAAAGTTAAGAGGTAAAAGTGTTTTTGGGGACAACCGGTAACTGTGCTACAACTGGATGGCCTCAGTTGGGGGTGACATAGTATCAGTGTTCCAGTTTAAATCAATAGACGCCACGGTAGATACGGATAGAAAATCCTAGGTGAAATGGTTTCAATAGGTTTAACATAGGAATGGGTTTATAATCGTCTAAATTGTTTATAGGGTCAAGCGTGTTTAGGAACAACAGTGTTTATAGGTCAAATGTGCTTATGGGATCAAAACGAGTTTTTAAGGTAAACATGTCTTTGTAAGTTCAAAAGTGTTTATAGGGACAAGGGAAAATATAATGATTACGTTGTAATTGTTATAGGCCCTTTCTATTACGGAAAATGTAACTTTAAAATGTTTAGGTACAATTAAATTACACATATTCTATTTAGAACCTCCTTTTCATTACAATCCAACACAACATACATACTATCCAACTCCAAATTTGTGTGTAATGTTTCTACACCTACTATCAGAAGAAACGGGAAGAGTTGAAAGGAATTTCACATACATACTATTCTTCACATTGCTTCTACAGTCCAAAACCCCATACACACTATCCAAAATGCCTTGTTTTAGGGTACAGTTTAAAAGAAGGAAATGAAATCTTACAAACATAGTATCCATCACATCTCCTCTACCGTCCAACACCCCATATGATCCAAACCACTAACTATAACACTAAATACCCAATACACACACTCCTAATGCCTTGTGTATTCTAAACTACCACACAAACTATCACAGGAAACTTGTGTGAAGTAAATGATAGATGAAATCGCAAAAACATACTATCCACGACTCCAACTATACCATCCGATAGCCCATATGCACAAAACAAATGCCTTGCATGGTGCCTACAATCCCACACAAACTATCGGAAGATAGGGTATTGGGCAAAAGAAGGGGATTAAATCGCACAAATATACTATTCAAACATAAATATACCATCCAAAACCCATACACACTATCCATAGCGCCTTGTGAAGTCCCTAAAAATCTACATTTGCTATCAAAGGAAGGGTAGAATGAATAAGAAGGAACTGGAATCTCACATCGGAACCATCCAGCACACCAGCTGTGCCATCCAATACCCCATACACACAATCCAAAACATCTTGTCTAGTGTCCCCGCAACAATCATCAGAAGAAAGGGATAGGGGTTAAAAGAAGGAGATGCAATCTCACAAACATACTATATATCACATCACCTCTACTATACAACACCCCATACACATTATCCAAGTCATTTTTGTTTTAGCTTAGTGTTTAAACGAAGGAGATGATACTCACAAACATTCCATCCACCTGTACATACACATTATCCAGTTTCCCTTTCCTCATCATTATATGGTATGTGTGAATGCGTGTTTAAGTCACTAAGTATAAAACAAATCAAGAAAAATATTTATTTACCAAAAGCGAGTAGTAAAAGAAGTTTTCTGTCATCCGTACAGATTGTTTAAAACCTAGCTACATGAATAGCTATTGTGCGCAATGTGTACACGTTAAAATATTATCAAATAAATACAGTAAAAAAAAATATCCACAGCCTATTGTTTTGGTTCCGACAGAGAGGTAACCCTTTACAAGAGTTTTTCAGATAAGGTGATTATAGGCCATACAAACATTATTATTATTACTATTATTATTATTATCATTTAATGATGAAATTGGTAGATGATTTTGAGAGAGATGGAATTAACATTATGCTGTAGAGAAGGAGACAGGAAACTAACATTACGAGGGCACACACACACGGGAAAGGGGTGTGTGGGTTTCACATGGAGTATGCTAAAAGATAGAAAAGTGGGATGTGATTTTTTCAGTAAAACAGGACAATGAGAAAGTAACACGAGGTTAACTTTTATGACTTTCAAAAAAAAAAAAGCATTGTTATAATTAATGTCAAATGACTGCTGTAACAAGTGTTGTATGTCCCAAATATTAAGATGTCATACTTAATTCCACACCCCTGGAGACTATTGCGAACAATGCTACGAAATTCCCTTAACCATAGGTCAGAGATAGGAAAGGAACACGTCTTGAGCTATCAGTAGATTAAAGTCAGATTACCAAACAAATAGGTTTTTGTACATTGCTGCATTTGACAGCTTTGTATCTAGTTTGGAGACGAGTGTTTGGAGAAACAGACTGAGAGGAACCTCACATTACGCCGTTCTGATAGACGGGGAATAGAGAGTATATATTCTTGTGCGGCATTATAAGACAATGAGAAGTTAGCACGAGGTTACCTGTTGATGTGTTTCTGAAGGCAACGATAAAATGTATGTTAGAAATGTGCATAGGCAATTTATTTCATGCATCACTTTCATCAACAGTTAGTGTTGTATTTATTGTCGAATGATTGCAGTAAAGTTTGCTGTATTACCCCTCCCAAATTGAAAGGATGTCATGTTTTGCAGCACACGCCATGAAGCTAGAATGTTGCAAACAAGGTACGGGAACAAAGCACATAAAGAAATGTTGTTCTACTGCACTTTTAAATCATCTGAGAGAAAGTAGCACAAACATTTTTACATGTTTTCCTACCGCGTGTTTTGACATACGAATCAGAGTGCACAATAGTTTTACTAACGTTATTATTACACTCTAGAGTAGAAGACATATTTTTAGTGTGATGTTATTTTCTTCTTGGGAAAATAGTTGATCTCTAATGCTATAAAGTTTTATCATAACACTTTGCAGTCACAATTGTGCTATTCCTACCTTAAACTAAGATAAATGATATATTAATTCAAGATTTAATATAATCCACATACCAAAATTAGGACTAACTACTCATACACAAAGCTAAGATATCTGACATACACAAACATAACTCAACTCAAGATTTATATTTACCATTTTCCGCAACTGTTTTGAAAAACTTACAAAACAAAAGTAACATTTCTTATGACCACTGGCACATCTTTTGATGTACCTTTCATCGGGAACAGATTCTTTTAACTTTTCATTTAAATCATTTTATAAGAAACTAAAGTATGTGGGTGTATGTATGCAAGAAAGAGAGAAAGAGAGAGAGAATAAATGTTCCTACTTTTAAAAATATCAAAAAAGACGTATTTGTATGGTATATTTTCCCTTCGAATATCAAATACACATATTCCATTTAAAAATAACTCACTCAAATAGGAGAACTACTATTATTTGTAAAATATCGCAAGAGCGAACTGGAGTCATAGTCTTTTAATACCCCTTTATCGAAAACGTCGATGTAAAATTCTCACAAAATATTGTATCCAGTCGTTCTGTGATGTATTTGACAATAAGGCACAATTTCCACTGATAACAGATTTACAATTGTTTGTACGTTAGATTTTAATTTTCTGCAGAGAGACTAATGGCCAGATGCAGACAATCATGTTTGATCTTCTTACTATGTGAAAAGCAACTAAAGACGATTAGAAGCTAATGCGCTAGAAAAAATTGGTTAGTAAGTGAAGAAACTTACAATGGGTGATGCATTGTTTTGTTCTAAACTTCGAGGCAGGCAGTGTAGTAAAACAGTACCTATGCTCTAGCGTTTTACCATTGTAGAACAGAGAGACTAGTGAGAATTTACAATCATGCTTGGTGTGGTGTACAAGTTTTTGCCACACTAAATGCTGAACTGTAACAGTATTGGTTCGCGTTTTGAAGCTAACACAAACCTTTCTCAGAAATGTTTGCATACTCTTACAGGTACAGAGGTAGAAAGGTTACACTATTTAGTAGCTGTATTTGTTTAACCAGTGAATTAGGTGATTAGTATGAAGTGTGTTATGTATATCTATCTTTTTTGTAACTCTTGGTACATGACTGTAATGTAGATATAATAGTCAGAGTTGCTTTTACACTTCCCCTCACTTTGGTATCGATGAGAATCAGTCATATTAATTTGGTCCGATCAAAGGTAGGTGGGTAGGTACAGTGAGGAGACAATCTAGCATGTTCCAGGATATATGAATCTTTATAGGTACATTGATTCGTACGGATTGTACAACTATAACTGAAATACTCTACAATACTTCGAATCCTGTCCCAAGTACACATATCCTGTTCCAGCTAAACTGTTGGAAATCTAATGTTCAATCGACTAGGCAGGCCAAAAGGCATGAAATTTGTTGTCTTCAAAATTTAAGTCCGTAGTGGGATCAATCAAATACTCGCTGTGTCGAAATCGTTATCATCATTCTTAGTGACTGTCGTCTTGGAACCTTTTTTATACTGACTTTCGGCGAGTCCGTATGGTAATGTATTGAGGTATTTGAGTCGCACTCGTTTTTGGCTCACAATTGGCCACTCTTTCTCCAAAGGGTAATGGACGATTTGGTGGTTTTGTAACCGTAAAATTGTATGCGTATCGAACGTGTTCACGCGAAAGTCTTGATCCTCTCCGCTAGCACAATCCAGGTTCTTCTCTTCTGGGTGCTCGTCCATCCATACAGCTAGACGGTAACCTTGGATATCTGGGTGAGTTGAATGAATATAGATGCAACTGTTGGTGCCAAAATACAGGACTCAATCTTAAAAAAAGGTTTAGAGCTTTGTAAACTTTTAAGCTATCATTGGCGGTCACGTAGGCAGCAATGACAGCATTTTTAAACTCTTATCGAGGTGCGAGCTCTGGTTCTTCTAAGCTCTGGTTCTTCTAATTGACTATGATCAAATGTTTACAAACGACATCCACCTGTTTCATTCATTTTCCGTTGTAGTCAACCAGTTCAGAGTAGCGATTTGGATCTGCCAAGTACTGCCAATTGAGCATGACTTTGGCAAACGAGCCTTTTCCTGAGTTATTTTCAAACTTTAGCATAACTTCACATCAGGTGGGGTGTATTTCGTAGTTTTCGTAATGTTTCCTCCAGTATGAAAGATTAGTAGGCGTGAGCGGCGGACTAAAGAATGCAAATACAGTGTTGCCACTATGCATTAATTTGAAGAAAAAAAAACAAACGTAGCGAATTAAAGTTGCTACATAATACAGGAGAGTGCAGTCAGATAAGACATGATACAATACTATGATTTGTCCTTCAATATGCAAGAATCACCAACAGAATAAAAGGCATCTAAAAAGCATTTGTTTACTGTGGAGGTTGATGGTTGTTGGGATACAGTTAATACTGTGATACATCATTACTAGGGTTGTATTCCTCTGGCAGCTATCTAAAACTGTGAAGGGCATACGGATTCAAACTATAAAACATAAGTGTTTCTGGCTCATCAATGTGGGCTAAATTATTCTATTTTTTTATAACATGCAGCAAGTAGTTAAATATCAATTATCTGCAACAAGAATAATTTGCTATCTGCACCCTATATATTCTTTGGAAAAGACATACTGTGTCCTTGGGCAAAGTGCAAGAACAATGTTTTTGACTTAAGTACAGTGTTCTTGGGGTTATTCTACCCTAAAACCTAAATGCTTGTTTTCGAACAGTCAAGAACCTCGTTCTCAGCTTAGGAAAGTACACCACTTATGAAACGGGATACACAATAACAAAAATGGGAAATATCCCAAGCATTAATTCTCCATGTCTTTTTTTGTTCTGAGATCGACTTGGTTTATATGCAAGCAGACTCTGGAACATCTAAGAACGTTGAAGTTTGGGCGATAATCTCAGAGTCCAAAGACGGCCACGCTGTTTCAGACAGGATTAATATATTCAGGTACCCAAGACTATGGATGGCTGATCAAACCTTTAACCTAGTTGTTTCACGTTTTCTGAAAATAGCATAGTAGTTTAGATCTCGACATTTAAACGTCTTATCTTTTTCTCTTTTAATGCAAACTCATTCTTTAAGTCATTTCTATCTAAATTTATTATTTTTGGTCCTGAGTTACCTAGTGATAACTTGGTGTATTCACACAGAATGGAGTCAACTTCGTTCTAGAGCCGTAACTGTCTTTATGTTTGGTTGCGAAATTTGAGTGCGGGTGGTAGAGGGTAACGGCACATCAATACATGAGGGTATTATATCGTGCAAATGCAAATTCAGCAGACAAGAAAGTTGGTTCACCTTTAATTTGTTGTTCAGGTGTGCTGGAAACAGAGAGCATCATTAAAACAATGACTATCAAGACTGATCTACTTCCTAGATTTGATTCTTGCCACAATGAACTCTTAAACTTGAAATACAACAGTAATTGGTCAGACCTTACTTCTGACGAAAAACTGAATTATACTCAGACATCTGCATTTTTATTAAACAAGATTGAGATCCCACATGGTGTTGCGATCTGTAATGACCATGGTTGCACTAATCAGGTGCATATGAAACAGATAAATGGTTTATACGCTGATATAGTAAAAGCTTTATCGAAATCCGGTAATAGATTGACTAGAAAATCCAAACGTGGCCACCGGGTTATACCAGGCTGGAATGACTGTGTCAAAGAACTACACGGCTTTGCACGAAATGCTTACCTAATGTGGCGTGATAACGGTAAACCTCGTCATGGACAATTAAGTAACCGAATGCGTCAAACAAGAGCACAATTTAAGTATGCTCTTAGATTATGCAAGAAAGATGAAGTAAAACATAGAGCAGACTCGCTAGCACAAAAATTTGAAAATGTCGACCAACGTGAATTCTGGAAGCAAGTTCAACAAAGTATTACGACAACTTCCAATAAACTACCAATCTGCATTGATGGGAACCATGGTCAAAATAATATATGCAACATGTGGAAAAATCATTTTGAAGACTTACTCAATAGTGTTAAAAACGATTAGAATAAGAAGCGTGTTACTTCAGCATTGAATACCCCTTCTGCTCATATTGAGGTAATCACATTATCTGAGATCCAAAATGCAATAACAAGACAAAAAGGTGGTAAATGTCCAGGATCAGATTTTTTATATGTGGAACATTTTAAATTTTCAGATACTAGACTTCATGGGCTATTAATGATTTTATTTAATTGTATGTTTGTGCATAACTTTGTACCAGATGATTTCACAAAAGTTACAATTATACCGCTACTAAAAGCAAAATTGGTAACCTGGCGGACAAAAATAACTACAGACCTATAGCTCTTACGACTATTATCTCAAAAATATTTGAATGCATCATACTACAAAGATGTGAAGTCACAATCTCCGATAAACAGTTTGGTTTTAAAAAGCAGCATTCAACAGATTTATGTCTATATGCCTTTAAGGAAACCGTCAGCTATTATGTAGAACATGGCAGCCCAGTATTTGCATGCTTTTTAGACGCTAGTAAGGCATTTGATAGGGTCAATCATTGGACACTCTTTAAAAAGTTGCTTGATATTAAAATACCTGTATACATAGTTCATACTTTAGTTAACTGGTATGGCAAACAGTTGTATTATGTGCGATGGGGAAGTGTAATATCCAGCGCTTTCCATGTAACCAATGGGGTGAGGCAGGGAGGTATTCTTTCCCCTTTGTTATTTAATATATACATAGATGAGTTAAATCGCATCCTGGGCCAGTGTTACGTAGGGTTACGTCTGCCACCAAATGTGTTGTTTCTTAACAATTTTAGTTTTGCTGATGATATGTCACTGATAAGTCCTTCTATCACAGGTTTAAGGAAATTATTGAAGATATGTGAACAATACGCATTAGAGAATGATATCATCTATAATACACAAAAATCAGTATGCATGGTCTTTCAGCCAACTTCTTTTAAATTACCATCACCTCCCCCTGTACATCTTAACGGCAATGCTCTTACGTATGTCGACAGTTATATGTATTTGGGTCATATTTTGAAATCCAATCAGTCAGATAATGAAGATATGATGAGACATTATCGATATTTGTGTACTCGAACAAACATGCTTCTACGCAAATTTAAGAATTGTTCATTGAGTATCAAAATTAGATTATTCAAATCTTATTGCTGCACTATGTATTGTGCTCCACTGTGGACAAACTTTAGTGAATGTATGAAAAGGAAACTAGTAATTGGTTATAATAATAGTCTTCGTTTTCTATTAGGTCTTCCTAGATGGAACAGTGCCTCCAACATGTTTGTAAATTATAATGTATTCAGTTTTGAGGAAGTAATGAGAAAGTATGTATTCTCAATGATAACAAGACTATCTAATAGTGAGAACTGTATATTGAAATCACTTTGGAACTATGACATTCATTTAAATTCTCATATTATTAGTAGATGGAACAAATTACTCTTTAAATGTGCCACTTGATTTCATTCTTAACAATGCAGGGCACAGTCCATTGTTGTAGATGTGTCTGTATACTTGTAAATATGATATATATGTTCTTTTATGTTTACAATGTTTTACTTTATATCTGTATTTTAATTTAGATGTATGGACTATGTAGTCTGAAATAAAGAATTCTTATCTTCTTATCTTATCTTATGTTTGTAATTCCAACCAAAATCACAAATACATCTGAGAGATGATGTAGGTGCAACCATATTTCTGGTCATAAAGGTCAAAACGCATCAATGGTAAGAGCCACTAGTGACATACACACACATGGTTTGCCACCTTGTATACGTTTATACTTCTAGGACCGTTCTATTTCGGAGTACTTATTAAAAGGAATTGAAGAGTAGAGTAGGTAGAAAGGTTAAAAACGGGAAGATAATTGAACATGGAAAAGTAAGAATTAAGCATAAGTCAAAGCAAGATTTAGAAACCAAAATCCTCGGCCATCTCTTGAGGAACAAAACCAGACATGAAATGGACGTCCTTGAGGAATTCATTTTTAGTCAGCAGATTTTCAGGAAGATCCTTGATGTAATCGTCATCTACTCGGGGAGCAAACGTTGATATCATCGGTGGAGCCTGAAATTCAAGGCACTAGTTAGAGCAGGAAAATATTTACCATGTAAAATACAGAAATAATGTTTTCTGACATTACATGTTGGCACTGTGTCAATAGATAAATCTCTCTCTCTCTCTCTCTCTCTCTCTCTCTCTCTCTCTCTCTCTTATGTCGATGAAGTTAAAATAATTCGATGCAATTAGCAGTGGATCGAATTATTGCATTCACGGATTGTTTATCGGATAAAAGGAAACTAAAATGTATAATAATAATAATAATAATAATAATAATAATAATAATAATAATAATAGGACAACATTTATGGTTTAAAAATTTCACATTGGTTTACAAAAGGAAGAGGCAAATAAAAGTCAGAGAATATGTTGATCCACAAAAGATGATTAATCTTTTTTGTCAAGCATCTATTGGGGCCATGAGGAAACAAAAAATATTGGGCAGCGTAAAACCAGCAAATTCAAGACTGTATATTAGACTCAGGTAAGCTTTAAATAGTTAAACTCCATTTGTAAAATGAAACATATATAATCCAAATGAAACTTGTATAAGGCCACTGAACTCTGTTTTCCTGATCTACTTTGACTTAAAAGCTATGACTCAGCAGCTAATTAAAATGACATGTCTTCATTGTTCCTAATATGGATGGATAATAGATTTTCATCTTGCATGGAGTTATAAAAGAAATCTGTTGAGGATGCTCCACCAGCACATGGTGTAAAAAGTAGAATTTGTTATTCTAAGTGTTCAAAAGGTGTCGATCGCTAATGATAAAATGGATATTCTAATTTAAAAATATATGAATATGTATAAGTTATACGGCTTGATCATTGATCTGGGTTCAAAGTTACTTATAAATCTAACATTTTTATTGTGTCATGTTCAAAGTTTATTTCTGAGATTTTCACCAATTCTGACAAAAAACGAAGAGCATAAATAATCAAATCGGTATTGTTTTTAATCAGATCCTGATTGTTGTTCTAATTCTTAGTCATAACCGTTGATTTATTGATTTTGATAATAAGCAAAACAATTCTAACAACAAGAAAAGATGTTGAGATCAGTATTCTAACAAGAATGCCAGTAAATGCCTATTTACGATTATAATGAAGTCTGAAGATACCATATATACAAGTAGCAAGAAATCATCTATTTATTTCTTATTTAAATAAATGCATTTAAATTATTTTACTATTTGTCCATTGGATATGCAACCTTGGTGTTTTGTTGCTAAAGTAAGTGTGCTTGGCTTACAAGAGGGATCACCAAACAGTGCTGAAAATATTGTGTAAATAAGTTATGTCGTGTTCAAATATTACAAAGGAGGCATGCTGAAAATGTGGCGAAGGGACATAGGCAGATGGCATGGTTCGTGTATGTTGTGGTAGTATAGATTAACACAATTATTACTAATGTATAGATAAGGAAACAAAGATGTCTGTGGACTATAATCAAATATAGCCATCATTTGGAGTCGTGCAATAATGTCATATTTACATCAGCACGTGTATTGCGGGACAAACTTGAAGCATTGACCTGGTTTCGAACTCTATCCAAGGAGCCGCACATTACTGCAACAGATTTGGAAGAGGCTCTACCGCAAACTGGCGGAAACAGCAGAGCAATTAGGTATGACCATAATACAATAATTACACACACACACACACACACACACACACACACACACACACACACACACACCTCCGCTCCATTGAAATAGAAGAAGAAGCTCTTTGATCTTGATAAGATAGTTCTGCACCCTGCCTACTCCCAGAAAAGCCTAGACTTAGATTTCTTGATTGCGAGAATGATTTGAATGACTCCCCCATATGTCTTTGGAACATTGTGCGTCGAAGAAACATATGAACATATGCATGATTACTTTTACATTTTGCTGGATACTAGATACCAGGTACGAGGCGATAGCCTAACTTTCAATAGTCAACATAACCGAGGCACGCTCTGACTGTTGTTACAGCCATTACGACAGGCAAAGAGGTTTTTATTTTCACTACATTTATCTAATACAGTTAGGTAAAATAAGAGACGGAAGTAACTGAAGAACATGACCACAACTCTTCAGTAGTGACCTCTGCAAAAGGACCTTTCAGGATTCTTTGAGGAAAACAAGTCTAGAATCCATGTTATAAAATTTTGTGCAATCCGTGGACAATCTGTTGGTCTTCTATCTCTCAGCCATCCATGGAAAGTGTTCCGACCTTCTGTCAGCACCGTTTCTAGCATGTTGCATCCATTTGTATCAGTTCCACACAAGCAATGGAGGCTACGACAGACAGAAACATAGGACGGAGATGATATGATGGCTTGTATATTCTTGGCCATGAACTTTATTCGGTTCACTAATCCACAACCTCTGGTAATAGTAGAAGCTTCCTTTAGGGATCGAACTTACCTTTCGCTCTAAGTTGAGTGGGTTGAGTCTAAAATGTTTTGGGCAAAATCAGCAAGAGTGTAGGTCCCCGAAAGAATATGCCTTATCCATCTAGAATCTTACTAAACTTTGGACAGTGCAACACATTTTTAACAAATATGATGAGCTACAGAATACTTAGAGATGCGCCCTCCAGTGTTTTGTGACCATGAAAGTGGAGGACACTATCACTAATTCGAAAAGACTTTTTTGTTGTTGGAAGTGCTTCACATGCAAAATATTTTAACAGGATGGGCTGACGAAGTAGAGTAATTAATTCTTTTTTCCTTCAGGAATGTAAGGTATGGAAGCTAAATACCCATGGTATTTCGCCCACGATGAATATGTTGCTCCGAACGCTGAATCCTTGGTCACATGTTTGACAGTAAGATTCGTATCCAAGAAGTTCTAAGATGACTTTAATGGCATAGAAATGATATTGATAAGAACAAACGTGAATATGTTTACCATAAGGGAAAATCGCACCTGAAGGTATACGCCAAATATGTTGCTCCGAACGCTGAATCCTTGGTCACATTTTTGACAGTAAGATTTGTATCCAAGAAGTTCTGAGATGACTTTAATGGCATAGAAATGATATTGATGAGAACAAATTTGAATATGTTTACCATAAGGGAAAATCGCACCTGAAGGTATACGCCAAAATATAAGGAGATTTCAACAGATGTTCAAGTTCTTCCATTTGCACTCCACAGACCGTCTCTTTAGAAATACCTGCTTGATGCAGTTTGGTGTTCCTTTCTCTCGTTTGTTAAGTTCTCTTCAAGTTTTGAATCTTCTCCCATGATCTTTGCCATTCCGCTGTATCATTCATTTCGGACATACGTTCGAGCAACTACAATGATGTTAAACTCTTCAATCAAATGTCCGACAGGTTGAATTATGTCAATAACCTTGGAAAAAAATAACTCTGCAGGCATACTAAACGCGATCCTCATAGATTTAAAACTATCGTGGTGAGTAGTGGATAGTCTCAAAAGATCGTCATCTTTAGCTTGGTGATGTCGTTTCAAGGTTCTAATAATACTTATCATAAACGTTTAATGAAACCTGCTGCTTTCGATGGTGGAAATTGAGACCTGGCATCTTTAAATTTCACAGTGTACGTGCAAGCAGTCCTTCGACGTTTTCTGTAAATCATCTTTTGAGTAGTTCGGACGTATAATGAATCTTCGAGAGTTACCGAACGAATTTCTTTCTTGGCTTATCGTGATATTGATGCAGGGTCATTCATATTGTCGTCAAAAAGCGCTAGCATGAATCTATGTTAACAATTCACTTAGCGTATGAGGTGACACCTAAAACTTCTAAAAACCTTAACTCAACTTCTTGATTCAAAACTTTGTTCACTAGGGCACACACTACCTCACTATATGGAGAGAGAGTCTTTGCCTTAAGATAATACTCCCAACCAGCTTTTAGTCTTTCGGAAGTACACCTTCAAGAAGACTTAAAAGTAAGTACTATCTAGATAAATGTCAATATTCTTGCTATGTATATCGCGAACAAAGACACTGGGCTCTAGAATGCCCAAGGCATCGAAGAACAGGAGCCACTAAGGGAAGATAGAAGAGAAACAAGAGTAAACATACCTGTTACAATGTCATGTAAAAGAACGTTGGTTTTCGGAGTGTCCGAAGAATAAAGAGGAGAAAAGTTCAGAATAAACAAAAGTAGAGACCGTACAAATAAATAAATTCAAGATGACGAGACAAGTAAAAGAAACGGAAGTAGAACATATGCTAGTGAAATGCTAAAGAAAAGGACAGTGAAAGAATGAAAGAAGCAAACTGATTTTTGAGCTGTTATGAACTTTATTTGTTGTTCTCATTTTACATGAATATACCAAGCAAAATATAAATGTCTCTTTGTCTTGATATTTTGCTTTAGTATGGATAAAATCTTCAAACACTCACGCACGCACAAGTTTTAGAGCATCCAGATATCTAGAAATAAGATAACTTCTCGAACGTATTGCCAATATCTGCATTTCAAATGTATGTCAAAGTCTATGTCTGTTCATAGCCCAACTAAAATTTTAACCCTTACCCTCTCTTATGTGTGTGGGTATAGTGTGTCTACAAAAACTTCCTACACTCGCTTATATGCATGTGATAGTGTGTTCTTTTTTTTGGGGGGGGGGGTATAGCGTGTGTTTATAAACACTACTAACATTCATTGTATGTGTTAATTTGTGAATAGTGCATACTACATTTTAATTGGAGAGTATATGTGAGATATCGTATAGTAAGGTGCGGGGTATTGGATATTCATCAAAATGTGACGTGTTGGATACTAATTAAAACGGTGTTTAACAGTATTTAATTTATCCGCAGTGACCAAAAAATTTTAAAGAGACACGGCCTATACATGCCTCAGATGAAACGTTAAATTCTCCTTATCCTCTAGATAGTTTCACAAAACTGACGTCAACAACTTTTAACAATGCAACGATGTAACCTCAATGCTAAATTCATATTATGCAATAGACAGTCCCCCAATGTAAAATTACGATATAATGTTAATTTCAGTTATGCCCCATGGTACACATATTATTATTGTAAGGATTTTCAGCTACTCTAACAGTCTTCGGCTTTGGGAAATTAGAAATATCATTATACTTAGATTAGAGACAAGAAAACAAAGACAAACATAAGCAATTAATACAAATCGTTCGTGCGGCCTGATAATCCTGAAATAGACGAATTGGACGGAGTATCGGTACATTTCGCACAATAATTGCTTGATATAGACAGGGCAGAAAGCTTACTCCAACATTAGTGCTTGCGATTCGATCTGTATTTTGTTTCTAAGAAAAGGTCAAATAGCTTACTCCAACATTAGTGCTGATTATTTCATCCGTCGATTTGTTCCTAAGACAGGTCAGAATTTCAGCTGACGATGTAGTTCTGCAGCCAAGACGTGTAGCCAGTTGGTTGGTGTACGTGCTAATCATGTGAGGAGGGCGGTATATTGCCCAGGGACTCAGGGCGCAACCACTCTGGGCTATAATTCCTCGAAACAGGCCTGCAGTGCAATACGGGAAACACTTGCTTAGTCACCAAGATGAAAATGAAAACATGGATGCAAAATAACTATGGAATTGCCACAAAATATAATCAATGTTTTTTCTATAACAAATGAACGACAAAATAAATAAAAATTAAATAAAAGACTAAACATTATATGTCCAGTAAGTTGTACACCTTAAACCCAGTATACAAGTGTCTGTTTTGCTTTATTTTTGTTCAAACCGGATTTATCTACTTTTTTAAATCATTATCGGTCCTGATTTGGAAAACATTTCGACTATTCCAAACTTTATGTGGGACAAAAGGAGTAAACTTTCTAAGATACCCAGTATCGATTGCAAAATGTACAGAAAACGTTAAGAACATACAGTCCTTGCAGAGTATATTTTGAAAGTTTTCAGCACATCATGGAATATATCGGAATCGATACTGGAGAGCTTCGAAAGTTTAGTCCTTTTTGTCCCCCAAAATACAGGATTAGTCTGAATAGTTTCCAAA
Source organism: Megalonaias nervosa (assembly GCA_016617855.1). NCBI lineage: Eukaryota > Metazoa > Mollusca > Bivalvia > Unionida > Unionidae > Megalonaias > Megalonaias nervosa. The sequence goes on from JAECUM010093146.1 coordinate 31,043, forward strand.
TCAGAACCCGAAAAAGAAAAATCAAACGAAAAAAGAAAGAAAAGGCAAAGCAGACACTTTGATACAACTATAGAAGAGATATTTTAATGTCATAACAGAATAAATAATAACATATCCTAATCGGGAGGTTGCACATTATTTCATAATATTAAATCTTTTTATATAGGGAAAGGAAAATCATGCAAGAAAAATGAAATTGATAGGTGTAAACTTTTTACCAGTTGCCTTGGGTGAAAACATATGCAGGGACACACTGCCCCCTCCAGCACTCTGGCCAAATATTGTCACGAGGTTGTGATCTCCACCAAACTGGGCGATATTACTCTGCACCCAGCGTAATGCCAATAACTGGTCGTGTAGGCCGAAGTTTCCTGGTACCATATGATCGTTGGTGGACAGGAAACCTGCAACAAATATATATGTGTCATTCCTCACATGAATTGTAAGTAACTTTAATATCAGCATTACACCCCGGCCTAATGGGTTCAAGCGTCCTCCTCGGATTCGGGAGGTCACGGGTTCGAACCCCGGCCGGGTCATACCAAAGACTTATAACAGTGGTACTCGCCGATGTCTCGCTAGGAGCTCAGCATTAAGAGGTTAGTGTTAGGACTGATCGGCGAGGCATCAGGATAATGTGACTGGATGTGACATGATGATACATGTCTTTGGCATGATGCCCCAGTGCTAGACATCATTATAACCTGCAACACTGCAGACATCGTAGCGATATGACTGACAAATAGTTAAAGTTACATTAACAATCCAAACCACACACACATACATTTCCCTGCCGCTCAAATAGTATAATCGACTATTTGAAGTGGTGGCGTGCGTATGTGCAGTGGGAATGGCGGGAGTAGTTATATACACGACTGGAGCTTAATGGGATTTACAATTGAAAACAGCTAACTAACTTTATAGGCTTAATGGAATAATGGAATTTAACATGGGAACAGCACTTGGGATTAACGGAAAATTATAATGGGTGACGTCACGGTACTGGACAATGGGGAAAATGGGGAACAGTGTTACAAGTGGTTGACCTCCATCGGGTGGAACTTAGTAACAGTGTTCGAGTTGACCTCAATACGCGTTACTGTAGGTAGGTATTGAACATATTATGTGAAATGTAATTATGTGAAATAGGAACAAAATGCATCATGTGGACAGAAGTGTTTTGTAGGGACAAAGGGGATGATGGGGATAAACAAAACATACACATACACAAACGAACAGCACCGTCACGGTTTGACTTGACTCTCATCGTCTTTCTCTCCTTAGCACTTTCTATTCTTTTGTCCTCTTGTTTTCTTCTTCCTCTTTTTATTGTTGCTGTAGAATGACAAAGGCGTGTTCTGCTTTTTTATGTTGTTCTAATAATTTCTCTAATTCTTCCTTTTGTCTCTGTTTAAAATCCTCTACTTTAGGTAAGGAAGGAGAAAGGTGGTGATGGTACCGGTAGCGGTACAAATTCTTCCGAAGGGAAAGAAAACCGGCTACATCCAAATTAAAATCATTCTTCTCTGAAAGTGTGACTGTGTTTGTGTCTCAAGCTATGTCACATCTTTTCACTGCGCTCTTGATGGACCTATATATTACTACTGAAGCGGATGTGAATGTTTGTGCAAAAACATAATAATCACAAGTGCCCAAATTCAGATTTCAAAATCGTAGTGGCAACTTGGAAATCACATGGCAATTATCCCACTTATATATACATCAGGCGAAGACGCTCGACAACTATTGACAAATATTATTCCTGGAATCGAAGTGGTGTTACAAAACTTTGACAATTGTGGGGTCAAAACAGGCATTGTTCTCAGATCGCATCTGATTATTCCCCTTATTCGTGGCAAGGATGGATTTAAAACTACTGCACCAATTCTAAACCGCGAAGACAGTAACGTCATCGATGATGAAACTGTCAGAGGCAGTGAAAAGATTCTCGAAACGCTGGAGAATTACATCAATTTAGGGTCGGGATGAACTCTCTAAAGATGAGACCAGGTCGATGTACATCTTCGCCGTATCACCCGTTTCGTAGAATCAGTCATAACAACACCAAACGAGGTCCCACCAAGGTCAATTATCAACGTGAAAAACTTTTATAATCGTTGTTTTGAATAGGCAATTTTGACGGCCTATATCCGGTCAGTGACAACCATGACTTGTCCCGAAAATATCAACAACACCCGGGTGAACTCAACTTTGGCGATATCGAATTTCCCGTGCGTGTTACCAAAGCCACACTAAAAAAGTAGAAAGTTCCGTTAGCAAAGACATAAATGCGTCTAATGTCGATCGAACAGTGCAAATCGATGAACAAATCCCATGTGGGTTCTGTTATTTTGTAGTACGTTGTAATGGAAGTATAGAACGTGCAAAGAAAGTTTGGTCTGCGTTCTAATGCAACAACCTCGGTGACTATCACTATCTGTATCTATGCACATATATAGTTGTAACAGTGCTGGATATGAAATCATTTTCTGAGTAGCATTAACGTTTTTCTCTCGAATCGCATCGGTTGATTTTAATCCCATCGTGCGTGTGAATTCCATTGCTCAAGTCTGCATTGACGAATGGAAGCCATAGCATTAATGGGACCGCTCATGACGGCCGAATAACTCTTCTGCAAGAGTGTGATGAAATCATTCCACGATAGATTGGTCACGATGTACACTGAAATTCCTAATACGTCCTAGTACAAGGTGTTTAACATGGCACAGATCCGAGAAATGTTTTGCGAGGATCCACTTGTAACAATCTTGCCCATGTGAGTGCATAAATACGCTCGAGTGCATCTGCGACACTGGCAGAATACTTTGATGTCAAAGGCTCCGCTTCTTTGCATTGGCAGGGCACATCGACAATGGTGAACTCGAATTTGTAGGTGAGCAATCGGCCTTGTCGATCACGGACACGATCGTGTGGAAGAAATAACAAATCTGTTTCATGAACCTCATTTGGTGTTCGGACATCAACCCAACCCCGTGAGATCTTTATTGGTACTAGTAAATAAATTTGCCACAGCGCATTTTTCTCCAACCATGTTCGACTAATTCCATAAATCACCTTGACTGCATCGGCTAAACTTTTCCACGGCGGTTTTACCACTCCAGTATCCACGCGGACTGTAGTATATTTTGGATAATGTCCGGCTTTTCTGTCTATTGTTTGTTTGTTTATATCAGTATACATGTTGTGTTTAATGAGTGCCACCAAGCGCAATCTTGATTTTTATACCTCCTTTGAGAACCCATCGTACGACCCGTTATCCCAGTGTTGGATGAATCGCATTTAAATCATGAATGAGGTCAACGTCGGCACGTTGACGTCAACGGATATCATTGGATGCTTTATAAGTAAGGTAAAGTCTGTAACATGCAGCATCAACGCCATTGATATGTGCTTCACAGGGCCTTAACTGGTTGACAGAATCGAATCGTAGATAAGGGCGAGTACCATGCTCGCAGAAATTGTAGCCAGGAAAGTGCTTTACATCAGGATATTTACTTCCTGGTGTCCCTGGTAACTTCTTTCATGCAGCCGAGAAATCACCGCAGCCGAGGCGATTGTTTTTGCGGATTTTTAACTAAAACTAAACTTCTTTGCTCAACATGGAGCGCACATTACTGCAAAACACAATATGAAGACATGATCGAATTATACGACAGACAATTACTTAATGGCATCAAGCAAAAAGAAATTCTAAGCGGCTCTTAGTAAAAGGAACGAATTTCCCGTCTAGAGCAACATCTAAACCTTCTAAGCATGACGATGAAAGCACGTTTCCAAACTCGGTTCGTGTGCTAATCACTGGCCATACTGGATCTGGAGAAACACAACTGTTGCTGAATATGATTTTGCGATGGCTAACCTGGAATCAGTTGTACGTGATTGTGTAACAAAAGATCGTTAAGAAGTGTAACTACGCTAAGACGACTTTGACGACCACAGGAAACAGAGCTTTTATCGATTTCTTTTCCGTCACTGACGACGTCCCAACCATTATCGATTTGGATGCAAATAAAAAATATTGTGTACGACGATGTGATGCTTGAAAATAAAATTAATCCCGCATAAATATTCTCACGAGGCCGACATAAAAACACGGACGTCATCATTTTGACTCAACGATAAGCCCACGTGGCAAAAATGATCCGTAACAACTGTAATATGCTGATGATATTCTTGGCATTGACGTTCATAGCATTGGAAACATTAATTGTACTTGGTATGATGCCGACCACACGTAACATGAAATTCGAGACACGCTGTGCTGATCATCCCGTTCCCGTAGAGTTTTCACACCATTGATTTGACAGGAACTTGTAGTCGAGGGGGTAAATAGCACGCGGGTCTGGACGCAAACACGTCTCACGCACCACTTTAACAATCAAGAACACAACCATATAGAAATGTCCGGCAGTGATACCATAGAATCGTACGAAATACAACGCCCCGAAGCTCTCCGCTAATATCTAGAATTGCTTCAAAATATAACAGAAGGCCGTAAAAAATGTCAAATATATGTTACCGTCACGTCAAACTACGCAAGACGATCTTGCAGCTGAGTTTGAACAAACATTTTGCGCCTTTGATTAAACCCACAGAAAAAATTACATATAGGTTATTGAAAAAGCCAAATCGCAATAAGTTGCAGCGCTCACTGGAAACGAAGAAGAATCTGATCCAGTTCGTAAAATATCCAAATGCACTAAGGCTATCAAAAAGCCACATAAACAACTGCTTTGATTATTAAACGCTTGTCATAGATGGTGTCTGAAATAAGAAACAAAGAATAAGACGTTGGAGAACCTGAAGAATCACTTTCATCACCACCACCCAGATACCGGGCATTGATGCATACCTCAAAACAAAATTTTATTGAAGAATGTCGCCAGTAAATCAAAAGCAGCAGCAGGAAGGCTGAACCCTACAAAGTTGTAGAGACCTTATTTTTGAAAAAAAGGTTCCTACAGGGGCTGAAAAAAAAGGTCAATAACATAAACCGAACCTCCTAACTTTTATTATTACCATATAGTTTGAAAAAACGGATAATAAATCGTTTGGGTTAGCTCATTTCCGTTACTTTTTGTTGACGTATTTTTTTCTTCAGATTTCTATGCGATTCGTTTACTCGCGGGTCAAACAATTTTTGTCGTTCACCCTTCCTGCTGCTACCTTGATAAAATCAAGGACCAAAGATTTTATCAAGACCTATTCGATATCTAGATCTTGGATCATGTAGATTTATTGTTATAAATCCAAGCGGAACAGCTTGTGCTTTTGAAAAGAAGTTTTTAAATTTAATCATGTCCATGTCGCCTGAACACCAAGTATAATAAATATTCTGTAGAGTATAATTATCTACGCCATTAAACACAACCAAAATATTGCAGTTGTCTCTGATTACTTTTGGAATTTGTGTATATCTCTGGGCAACATAAATCACATCAGTGTTTTTATGTCTACCTCGAGAAAATATTCTAGCTGGATTTGATTGCTTGTCCAGCATCACATCATCGTATACTACGAGATTATTAATGAATCCATCTAGATCATCTACAGATGGTGCTTCATCAATATCTGTTATAAAATCAATAATATCGTTTCCGTCTTCGTCCAGTAGTTTTGCATTTTTATTAAAATCTTTAAGTACTTCATAGCATCGTTGATCATCTACAGATGGTGCTACTAAATACAGTTTGTTCCACTTGAGCCATCTCATTATTAGATTAAGTAATAATTGCGTTTTTCCACTTCCAGATGGGCCTATTATAATCATTCTGATAGAATTTGGTAGCGCCGGGTGATGTTTTACTGGCTCTTGTTTTCGTGTCGCTGAAAAGTCAATTATATCCATATAATAAATAATATGAGTCTATATTGTGTTCGATGCAGAGCACCGACACATACTGCTGAATTAACGACAATAACAACAAAAAATAAAAGACGAGCACTTACAGGTAAGTGTGTGAAATGTGGCACCAAGAAATATAAATTTATTTCAACAAAGACAGGTGGGGGGGGGATATTGCTGCTTCGTTAGGAAAATTACCAGGAACTCCATGGGCTAAATACCCCGGTGAGAAACATTTACCCGGATATAATTATTGTGGTCCAGGAACTCGACTTGATATCCGACTTGACGAACGAGATCAACCAAAACCAGAAGAGTATCCAGTAAATAAGATTGATCAAGCGTGTCACGTTCATGATGTCGCGTATAAAAGTAAAGATTTGCAACAACGACATCTCGCAGATGTGAAATTGATTCACGCATTAAATTCTATACCTAATAAATCTCTCAGAGAATCTCTCGCTAGCTTTCTAGTAAAAACTGCTATGAAAGGTAAACTAGTGCTAGGGGCTGGCAATTAAATTATATAGCTATCATAATGGAATCTGTTTATTATTCCCCGAGAGGGTATTGGAGAGGTAAAGCAGCAATCAGTAAACTTGCTGAAGCAGCAAAAGTTTCACGTAATGTTGCTGCATCATGGTTAGCACGACAGGCAATATGGCAAATCTATCTACCACCACCTAAAAAAATTCATTACGCACATTCTGATGTCAGTATCCCCAATGAAGTTCAGCAAGCAGATATTTTGTTTTTACCACATGATACTGTTAAAACACGTGGACGAAAATCACGCACGTACAAATACGCATTGACTGTTGTTGACGTTGCGAGTAGATATAAAGGAGCGGAGCCGCTATCAACAAAAACAGCATCTGAAGTTGCATCTGCGTTTGAGCGAATTTATCAACGTGGTGGTCTACGATGGCCACAGTTATTACAAGCTGATCCTGGTAAAGAATTTCTTGGCGCAGTATTATCTTTGATGAAGCGACATAACGTTAAAATCAGACGAGGACATACTAAAATTCATCGTGATCAAGCAATTGTGGAACGATTTAATCGAACGCTTGCTGAGCGGTTATTCGGATATCAATACGCAAAGGAAATATCTACTGACTTTAAGTCGGGTGAGCGATCTCGTGAATGGGTTGCAAGGTTACCGAGTGTGATATCTGCGCTAAATAATGAAATTACTCGTGCAATTTCCATGAAACCTTCTAATGCAATAACAAAAAAATATATACCTCGTAGCGATAACGTACAAAGCCGTGAACAACCAGTATTAGGTAATGTAACTGTGAGATATTTATACGAACCAGGGGAGCTTGAGGGTGGGAAAAAAAGAGCTACTGACCCTATCTGGAGCGTGACAACACATACAATTTCTAGCGTAGTTAGATCCACTGGAAGACCTGCCATATACAGACTAGATTCTACTGCCCCTCAGCGTGGATTTGTACGTGAACAATTACAAGTAATTCCTGCAGATACACAATTACCACCACGTTCACTTATGTAAATTAGCACCAGGGCGTCCAGCGCCCCTGCGTCGATTACATTCAAGACAGGTCAGCATCACATTTTCACGTGCATGACCAAGATCACTATTAATTCTGTCTACGGTAAATTGTCTTGGATTATTATTCGAATACTGCCATAGCATCTTACAGTTACAGCTTGCACAATGATTATTCTGTAGTTGCTTTAGTGTTATAATAAATTCAGTATCAATATCAAAATCACGCTTATTTTTTTTGTCACATTGTTTATAACCAGCTAATTTTTTCTTTATTACAACATCGTCATTAGTAATTTCCTCAGTTATCACGTAATCTATAATAACCCTATGTAGTTGAGTTATTCTTCTAACACGAGATACTGCAAGATAGACTAAGTTTGACCATTCGATACGATCATCTACAATCCAGATATTTGTATCAGAGATAGTTAATCCCTGTGACGAATGAATCGTTATAGCGTATCCTAACATCCACGGTGATTTTTCCATGTTCAATGCGCTCTTTCAGCGGCTCATCAATAGCTCTATGGTCATCATGTATTTCTTCATAATAATCTACATTATTCTTTAGCCATTCATGTGGAGACTGTCCAACAAAGGGTGGTGGTTGACCATGATCGCCACACATAATCACAGCAGTATTCTTTGTCAATAACCATTCAAGAAATGTTTTTAGCGTTTCTAACGACACCGTGCATATCTCGTCCCAAATAATATACTTAGGTATATATTTTTCACCCATCCGCGATGGAGTCCACGTGTCTCCGCACCATCTAAAGAAACTATGATATGTACATGATTTTACTCCTCGTTCTTTTATTTCTCTAGCAAGTTTATGTGTAGGTGTCAAAACAATTATATCTGAACTATTATTCATAAATAAATTAATCGCACGAGTTGTTTTACCTGACCCTCCACACCCATTAAGATAAACAGTCTCATGTCTAGCCACAGGATCGTACACAGATGGTGCAGATGACTTTGATGTTTGATTATTATTTCTGTAATATATTTCCTTAATTTCAACATCGGCAGATTCAGAATAACTAAGTATATTTTCTTGTTTTATCCTCCACGTCCCCCATTCACCATTACCGAGTTTTAATAAATCCTTACATTTTTTATGTATATAAAATGAATCCGTAGCGACTCTGACAGCGTAACGAGGAAATCTATTTATCATCGATAGTAGGTTTATCGAAACATAAGCTAAAATCGAAGATCTTAAATGAGTAAATTGTGGTGAGTCGCCATCAAGATAGCTCACAATGGTACCTAGTTTTGTTCCATCTGATAAATAAGCATTACGACGGTTTATAAATATGTTTTTCTCCGTTGTATCAGCGATTATAAAATCTAGTTCAGCATCGTCCATAATCAATCTTGTACAATGCCGTTTATAATCGTATGAACCACCTTGAGTGAACTTACCGATTATCTTTCTACCAAGATCTTTTGCAAGTTTTTCATCGTACTCGTTCCTGCATTTACTTATTTTAATGACATGATCTTCATCAATATCAGGGAATTCTTTCCTGGCTTCATCGACACTAAATCTATCCGGTTCTGGTAACCAAACTTGCTTCTGTGAACTATACGATATAATTGCTTCAGTTACCCTCAACGATATTAAAAATCCAGCATCAAACATATACCGCAATAGTACTATCGGAACCCAACATTTTTCTGAAAAATGTCTTCCAAACCAAACATAAGTAATCGCATGGAGACCCTCTCTAAACTCGAATGATTCTACATAAGCAAATCCTGTTAGGTCAACATCTGGTTCTTTGGGAAGGGGTCCGTTTATCGCAACCCTGGTCATGTCATGTGTAGGATGTCCGAATCTCTTAAAGTATTTAGAACATTCTCCATATCCAAGAAAACTCCCAGGATAACATGCTACCATATCAACCGAGATAACGTCGTTATAATCGTATTTGGTGTTCCATAATCCACCGTGCCCATATTCTATACAACTTTTCTTGACATCTTCAAGAAATTCCGATCGTGTCGTTTTCCATGAATTTTTCTCCTGAGCGAAATGGGCAGCAACCGATGGTACGGTAAAACAGTTATTCAGTAATTGTCCAACTATGACATCATCAGAGGTATATTTCAATGCAAGATGTTCCATTTCTTCATGAAGAAATTCTGTACGATAAATATCACCGTTAGGCCGTACAAACTGATCGTAATCGTATTCTGAACTTTGAAATAACCAAACAGACACAGGGTCACTTTTACTTATATTTCTGATAAAATCAAATATATCACCATCATAAAACTTAACTTTTCTATCTCGTGGAAATATCGTTACAGCATTAGTCCATGCATGTGCATTATGATCAACGATTGTTATAGGGTTTCCATTTTTATATATTTTGGTTCGTATAATATCTCTCCGGTTAGTGTTTTTACTGTTATTGGAAATCTTAATAACTTTTCTAGTTCAGCAACATCCTTAATAGATGCACCAGCATCTTTAACCGTTTCTGCCCATGTGTTTATTTTTTTATATCTTAAATCTGTTAAGCCATTACCACGTATCGCATTTGTAAAATGTTCTGTAACTCGTTCAGCTACACAGTTTATTCTTGATATTTTCATCGGCTTGAGATCCGCAACATTAGGTTTATCATTTAGCGAATATATTGCGTAGACAACTGCAGTCGCTGGATAACCTTGTACATAGTAAGGTTTATCAATGCCAGTAAGTATTCCAGGTTTGGATCTGTTATTTAAGAGAACAATATTACCCCCGGGCTGCACACGGACTGGATCACGCTTATCACGAATAATCCAGATATCGTCATCTGTCTCTACAATAAACTTTATTAAAATGATTGTTGTTGTTGTTGTTGTTATAGGGTTTAACGCCATTATTCAGCACAAGATAGACTATACATGGCGGCCAGTATTAATGGTGGAGGAAGAACCCTGGAAAATCCCGGGAAGAACCACCGACCCACGAGAAGCTACTGGCAGGCTTTCTCACGTACCCACGTTAGCCGAGCCTGTACTCGAACTCACGCAGACAGAGGTGAGATGGCAGTGATCCGTAACGGTCAGCGCTTTAGACCACTCGGCCACTCGGGGCCCCCTTATTAAAATGAAATATTTTTGATTATCAAGGTGATTAATAATAACCCTTCCTCGTTTGTCGTTCATCATATTAACAATATGTCCTATCCTGAAAGTTGACCATACATGAGCAGCACCATCGTCACGAAATTCCTTTTTGGCTTCACGGATACGCTTAGCTATATCCGCATTTGTTAAAGCTAGATCTTGCATCGAAACACTAAATTTATATTCTGGTAGTCTGTCAAGGTCAAATCTAGCAGGGGAGGGTTCAATAACGGATAATTCCTCCATATAATTAAAACAAATATTTAAATTAAAATTTTAGTATATATATAATGATTGAAACCAGGAACAAGTGTATTTGGCTTAAACTTGGTCATATCTCTTATTGTGATAAACCATGTATAAATGAATACTGCGGAAATCACATGCAAAGTATCAAAAATGGAAGTACAGGACCAAAACCATGTGTGCAATGTGGTGTTGGAGTCAGAGGAAAAACACAGTTATGTCTAAAATGTGGCGGAAAAAAATACAGGGAATTAAAACGATATTATGACAAAAAAAATACCTTGTCAGGCAAATCTCCTATAAAAACCGTAGAGGATTATCTGACCAGATTTCAGAATAATGATTTAAACAAATAATATTATTATATAAATGGAGCAAAACGAATTTGTAGCGCATCCGATCATCAAAAATTATGAAGCGTCTCGTGATGGCGTGATCAGAAACTGTCGATCAAAAAAAACAGTCGGTAATGTTGATAAATTTGGTTATTTTAGATTCAATTTTGGTAGAAGTAAAAATTATTTCTCACATAGGTTCATCTTTGAATGTTTTCGTGGAGTAGTTGAAAATGGACTTGTAGTTGATCATATTGATGGAGATCCCCAGAATAATAATTTATCTAATCTGCAAGTTATAACAGAGAGTCAGAATTCTAGACGTGGAAATACTGGATGGTGTAAAGTATTCGTAAAGAGAGCTATTAAATCCATAAATACAGAAACAAACCAAGAAATGACCTTCCCATCAATTAGTGCAGCTGCAAAACATTTTGGCACACATCCACAATCAGTACAACATGTCGCAAATAAAACATACAAATCTGCATTTTCGAAAACATATAATCAGCGGATAGTATTTGAATATATCTAACTCTATCTTCCTAACAAAAAACAGATAGTTCTACTGTCAATTTTGCCAATGTTTTTGTTTAGCCATAATTACAGTCAAGGGTCCACCTTCACCGTCACTGTTCTCAGCGTCATTATCATTTTTGACAGAATCAGATAGCATAATCTTTCTTAATTGCATTACACGATTGTCCACGATCTTTTTTCTTTCGTACTCGTGAGACAGTTCGGATTTAACCTTTTCGATTGACTGTACAAGAGGTGTAAATAGCTTTACCTGATTGTCGTTTACCATAGCTAGTGATTCAAGCATAGATTGATAAATTAATTTTATAAATCTGTAGTTTGAAGATAGTGTATATTTATTTTCAAATTTTCTCTGTTGCAGTGATTCAAAATCGCACATAATTTTCTGAGGGTCGAGATTATCAGATATTTTTATTCCGTTATTTTTTAGTTTTTTAATAGCACAGATAATATCATTGATGTTTTCATGGTTCATTATATATATATTTATATATTTAAAATAAAAAAATATTAGCCCCCATGACTTTTTTTTGTCAGGGAGCTGTTTTTGTGTGATATATGGTTATGAAATATATACAGATGGTTTATGATTTTGATACATATATTATATCAAAATCTGGCCAGCTTGCCGCGGCTGGCAAGATCATCCACATCTGCGGTCGAAACCAAGAAAGAAAGAAACTTATTATTGGAGCATGGAACATCCGTACTCTTATGGACAAAAAGAACATAGCAAGACCTTACAGGAGAACAGCCCTAATTGCTAAGGAGCTTTCACGCTACAGCATCGATATTGCGGCCTTGAGTGAAACCAGGTTTGCAGAGGAGGGTTCTCTGACGGAGCTTGCAAGCGGCTACACCTTCTTCTGGAAAGGAAAAGCCCAAAACGAAGACAGGATACACGGAGTCGGCCTGGCTATCAAATCAAGCCTTCTGAAGCAGCTTCCGGACCTGCCTGTTGGTATTAATGAGAGGCGAATGAAAATGCGGCTACCTATAAGCCACAAACGCCACGCAACAATCATCAGCGCCTGCGCCCCTACCCTCACGAGCCCAGCGGAAACCATCGAGCAGTTCTATGCGGACCTTAGCTCTGTACTATGCTCAATTCCAGCTGATGACAAAATCATACTACTGGGAGACTTCAACGCCCTTGTTGGCTGTGACTATGGTCAATGGAAAGGTGTACTTGGCAAGCACGGTGTCAGCAAGATGAACAACAACGGCCTGCTGTTACTCAGCAAATGCGCAGAATTTGACCTCCTTATCACTAACTCAATGTTCAGAATGGCGAACAAACACAAGAACACTTGGATGCACCCCAGATCTCGCCAATGGCACCTAATCGACTATGTAATAGTCCGTCAGCGCGATGCCCAGGATGTCCTCATCACCAAGGCGATGCGAGGAGCGGAATGTTGGACAGACCACAGATTTGTCCGAACCACCCTAAAACTGCGCATCGCCCCACATCATCCAAGGCGCCCTAAGCATATGTGCACAGCCTTCAATATTGTCAAACTCCAGCAGTCCTCCATCCAGCTTGATTTCCAGAAGAGCCTAGATGAAAAAATGTCTACCAACGGACCTTTACATGGAAGTGCCTCTGAGAAATGGAACAAGCTCAGGGACATTATAAGAGAGACAGCTATGGCGACTCTGGGCCCCAAGAAGCGAACCCATCAAGACTGGTTCGACGAGAACAACGATGCCATTGAAGATCTGCTTGCCAGAAAAAATAAAGCATTCATGGACTGGCAGAATGACCCAAACTCCATCCCCAAAAAAGACCGCTTCAAATCCTATCAAGCTGAGGCTCAGAGAGAAATCCGCATGATGCATGACCAGTGGTGGGAAAGGAAAGCTAATGAAGTGCAACGCTATGCCGACACTAACAACTCCAAAGAGTTCTACAGTGCCATCAAGTCAATCTTCGGCCCTTCAAAGTCTGGTTCTGCCCCCTTGCTTGCTGCAGATGGCAGTACACTAATAAAGGACAAGGCTGGCATTAAGGACAGATGGAAAGAGCACTTTAGCCAGCTCCTAAACCTGCCCTCATCGGTTAGCCATTCTGCTCTTGAACAAATACCCCAACAGCCAACGCATGACCAACTGAATGTTCCGCCAACGATAGAGGAGTTGAGGACGGCCATTAAACAAATGAACTGTGGCAGGGCACCTGGTAAGGATGGCATCCCAGCGGAGGTGTACAAGGCTCTCAGTGAGCAGACTCTAGAGGCATTCCACGATGTGCTAACCAGCATCTGGACGGAAGAGGAGATGCCAGACGACCTCCGCGACGCATCAATTGTAACCATCTATAAGAATAAAGGCACACGTTCGGACTGCAATAACCATAGAGGCATCTCCCTACTCTCCATAGCTGGCAAAATACTTGCTCGCCTCATTCTCAGCAGACTTATCGCATCAGTGTCAGAAGATAACCTACCTGAGTCCCAATGTGGTTTTCGCCCAGACCGTAGCACTGCTGACATGATCTTCGCAGTAAGACAGGTCCAAGAGAAATGCCTTGAGCAGAACATGAATCTGTATGCCGTCTTCGTGGACCTGACGAAGGCATTCGACACAGTCAACAGAGACGCACTGTGGGTAATACTCAAGAAGCTTGGTTGTCCTCAGAAGTTTACCAACCTCATCCGGCTTTTCCATGATGACATGACTGGAGAGATTCTCTCAGACAGTGAACCCTCTGAGAAATTCCCCATATCTAATGGTGTCAAACAGGGCTGTGTACTCGCTCCGGTGCTCTTCAACCTCTTCTTCACGCAGGTACTGCTCCACGCCATCCATGACCTTGACCTTGGTATCTACATTAGATATCGCCTGGATGGATCAGTGTTTGATCTCAGACGCCTAGCTGCTAAAACCAAGACGCTTGAAAGACTCATCACTGAAGCACTCTTTGCAGACGACTGTGCCCTCATGGCCCATGAAGAGATTCACCTACAGACAATTGTGGACAAGTTCTCTGAAGCCTCCAATCTGTTCGGACTCACAATTAGCCTAGGAAAGACAGAAGTCCTCTTCCAGCCTGCCCCAAACACTGTCCCTTCACAACCCTGCATCACCATCGGCGACACGCAGCTGAAGAATGTGGACAGCTTTAAATACCTAGGCAGCACAATATCCAATGATGGCTCCCTGGACAAAGAGATCACTGCGAGGATCCCAAAGGCCAGCCAAGCACTCGGACGACTTCAAACCAAGGTCTTGCAGCACAAGGATATACACTTGTCAACAAAGTTGAAGGTGTACAATGCAGTTGTCCTGACGTCTCTCTTGTATGGCTGTGAAACGTGGACTGTATACCGAAGGCACATCAGTCGGTTGGAACAATTCCACCAGCGCTCCCTGAGAGCCATCATGAGGATCAAGTGGCAGGACCGAATCCCCAATCAGGAAGTCCTTGATAGAGCAAACACAACAAGCATCGAAGCCAAACTGATCCAGGCCCAGCTTCGTTGGACCTGCCACGTCATCCGCATGGATCAAAACAGAATCCCAAAGCAACTGTTCTTTGGCGAGCTAGTCCAAGGCAACCTAAACCAAGGCCGCCCCCACAAGAGGTACAAAGACAACCTCAAGATGCACATCAAATGGGCAGACATTCAACCCCATCAGCTCGAGCTCGTTGCCTCAGACAGAAGTCACTAGCGAGCCCTGACCAGAAAAGCCAGTTCCACCTTCGAGGCTGACCGCCGCCAGCGTCTTGCTGCAGCCCGTGAGAGACGTCACAGAGCTGCGTCTCAGCCACCCCCAAGTACCGGTGTCCCATGCCCCACCTGCAACTGCCTGTGTTCATCGGAATTTGGACTCTGGAGCCACATACGCGTCCATCGTTGATGAGACTGCACAACATGTCTTCCTGTGCCCCCGAGAGACTACCAAGAAGAAGAATAATCCAAATACGATTTAAACTAGCTGGAACGGTATTATCTCCCTTTTTGAAACAAAATAGCTAACTAAGCAAACTTTAAGATTTCGTTCTGAAATGCCCAAGTGCTAAAGTATTAATTCCGTCTTTACAATATCTTTTATGGTTGAAATTGCTAAGTCCACGTTTAATAATCGTATTTGTCTCGAGTTTGTGAAGATTGGTTCTAATAACATTTGACCTAATAAAACTGACATTATTGTTTAGTGCGGTTTTAAAGTCATCAAATTTCATACATTTCTTTACATAACCACGTGGAATTCATTTCGCTTTCTTTGTCAATTTATTATCGTCGAGAATTACGGCGTACATTTTACTTCGAAGTCCTACAAACTCTCACAGGCACAAACATAAACTCATCTTTCATTTTACCAATAACTTTTTTATTCGTATTATCATTAAATCCACTACTAGTCGGATAATCTGATAAATCAAATAAATTTTTATTGTTATAAATATCCTCATAGACATCTTCACATTTTGTATTATAAACTAGCGAGTCTGTATCAGTAAATAGCAACTCTGAATCTGGCCACTGCGTTTTAGTAAAATTATAGTGAAAATCATACATTAGCTACTTTGATATATCACGTACAGCTGCACCAACATATATTGGTGTATTTAACTTGAAATTTGTCTTTCGTCGTTGTATTGCAACAAGATTTTTATTAAATGTTTTCATGCTGACAAAACCATCATCGTTAACTAATTTATTTCTGCGATTTATATCATTTACAATTTCAATATTTGCTCATTTTCTAATGTTCTTCATTGTCTTTCCAAAAACTGAGTTATTCATTAACTTAAAAAAGTTTTTCTCAAAGTCGGTCTTAGCCACAGCACGACGTTTAGTATTTAAGTCAATATAATTTGACCTCCACCTAGACTGATTAAATTTTAGCACACGATGGACTTTTCTCAGAATTAGTCCAGAATCTACTGCTTGTTTTAAATTTTTATAATGTATCACATAATTTCTTTTATGTAACAAATTTGTAACTAACTTATTAACGATCAAATTTTATGCTGTTGTCATAGCTCGTTGTTCCGGTGATAGTAAACTATAATCTATCGTCATAGACTCTGCACAAAATGGGTAGTCGTTGTGTATATCATGTAACGAATTAGGGTAATCTAGATCAACTTCAACAAAATAACTGACATTTTCTGGTAAATTTTGTTCAGTTTCTTTAAGAAATTGATCTGGAGATATCCAATAAAATCCACCGCAGGGCATTGGCTCTGGCATGGCCCAACCATACAAATTCACACAATCTAGATAAATAATATGATTAGATGGGAGATTTTTATCATAATTTTTTAGATATTTATTATTAGCTACTGCATATTGTTTTGTTATAACACTAATTCCGCCTCTGATACCTTTTTCAATAAAATTAAAAATATCAACATCTGTCAAGAGATCCAGTTCTATCTTACTTGTTTTTAGTAGAGCGTCCCAGGACAATCCTGGAGCAGAATAATACCAACAAGGATCTAGTCCATAATTGCTGTAGCCTACTCGACGAAAACTTTCAAAAATATCTGCTAGTAGTAATACATCTGTTTTCAAATATAAATCGTGATAATCACCAAATGTTTGACAACTAAATTTATTCCAAATATCTTGTGCACACAACTTCATTTTTGAGCTGCGAGTAAAATTTATCTTTGCTAGGCAGAGATGTTTCATCAAATCTGCTCCAGTCATCGAGATACTCATACGGAAAGATACCTTTTCTTGTCAGATAGATATAGTTTTCACCAACGCAACTTCGCAGATTATTAAAAGTGCTACCGGCGCTTACAGCGCTATTTACAAGTTCATCTAATGATGCTGCCATAAATTGCAGACTAGCAATGAAACGTAATTTTCCGAGAGTAACTGACATATACTTTTCAAAATTATTTGGAATACATATTATCTTATTATTTAGTTTTAGTTTAGATTTAATTTCCTCGTTGCCAAAAGCTTCTACAATGATATGACTATCATAGCCGCGAAAGTAATGTAAAACTAGAGGAATAATGTTTGGTGCATGAAATTTTAAATTACAATTATTATGAGCTGCCCCACGACAATGGCCAGTTAGATGACAGTGATCGCGCACTTTATCTTGGACTCCGTAGGTATCTACCAATAACTTCTCGCAAATATGACAATCAACTGCTTCATCAAATTCAAGTTGTTGCTCAGATGTTATTTACATTGGAACTGTCTTAAATAATTTGTTAGAAATTTTATTAACATCATCTATAAGATTTTTTAGCAGCCAAATTGCTGGACTTTCAGATTCACTATCTTTACATCTATATAACTTAACCGGACATGAAAACTTATCGTCGACAACACAAACTATTTTATAAGCTACTCCGCAAGGAACATGTTGCTGTATTTTTCTTGCACTTGATTTATTAGGATTATTTTCAGCGCCAGCCACTGGAACGAGTAAACACTCGAAATCCGCATAAATAACGAAAGGTATATTTAGCTTGTGATCGTAATTTTTAAATTTTATATTTTTTCTTTTTCGATTGGCGTAGTTATTCTTTGAACGTTGATACAGTATTTGAGATTTTCCTGTAGTTTCTCATTCTTAGAAAAACCCTGCAAACATTTGGAACAGAAATCTTTCTTTTTTTTATTTTTATTATACTGTCCGCCAACTAAGGCGTTAAAGTTTTTTTTATCTAAACATAATGTCCTTGATAAAATAATAAATTTATTGTCTTTTGTGTAGCAGTCTCTGCAATATATCTTGGGTAAACATTTTCTCGCTCATCTAGTCCGAAAACATTTACTGAAATATTGTTTTGTTTTTCAAACTTTAGTATCTGATTTTCTGCTACTGAAAAAGTTATCCCGTTAAAATCTAGTTCGTCTTTGTACGGCAAATGCTTTTCAATTCAGTCACCGTGGTTACTTTGAGGATGTCTCTCAGACAAAACTGACCAACTAAAACATTGATCGTCGTTGTTTTTGACATTTGTACAGCATTTTTTGTTTTTAATTTTTTTGCAAGATCAACATAAGAACTACCTCGCAGTACGTTATATTTTGCTGTATGAAATAAAACTTCCTTTATCATTTCAAATTTCCAACCTGACCCAGATGAAGTAAATTCCTCCAATTATTTTATTTATTTCTTGATGTATTTCATCGGCGACTGTGGCAATATGTGTTCCAGTTAATATTTTTCGTGATCTAACTGTTAGATATGGTTCTGAAATTTCGCTGTCGAAACTTGTATTTTCAAAAATTATATCAAGTATATCTTTCTCGATTACATGTAACTTTGATAAAATCGTATGATACTGAACTATTAGTTTGATACTTTTGTGAGCTGCAAGTTCTTGAGCTATAACTTGTTGTAAAAGATGATATAAATTTGTAGAGGTAAAATTTGCTAAAACATTTTGATTATCAAATTTGTAACTGTTGTCGTATCCGGAAAATGCCGTAGCAATTTCTTCTGTTTTGATAATGCTCTTTTTAGCAATATCGCGCAATTTTAACATTAGATTATATATAGCATTTTATATTTAATTAAAAATTACGTAAAAATCAATTAGAAATATAAAATCCTTATAGTATAATGACAGAAATTCTGAGATATATGAGATTGAGAACGGAAGAACCAGAAACTTATCATGTTCACCCGAAGTACAACTTATATGCTGGAAATGCATTTGGTTCAGTTATTAACATAACATTTAAAAAATCTATTGGTAGACCAACTCCGGCTGGTATGATAATTTCAGTAAAAGGAGATAATACAGATATGACCGAAATATTTAGAAAAGATTTTGTTTATACTTTGTTCTGTGGTGACATTTCAGGTGGACAAAGAGTCTATAGAGTCAATAATTCGATTACTGATGACAATATTGAGAATTTAGCATTACAATTTGAGTATCAACCTCATCCTGTGTTTGATTTCTATGAGGCTAATGATCGCGGAATTATTCGACATATAAGAACAAAAAAATTTGTTGGAAATTTAAGAAATGATGGTTATTTATGTATAAAAGTTAGAGGAACTAAAACAGATTTTGTTAATCATCTGTCACATCGTTTTGTTTATAAAACTTTTAACGGCCCTATTCCAAATAATTTAGTTATCGACCATATTAACACCATAAAGACAGATAATGGGATTGAAAATTTAGATCTAGTAACACAAAATGAAAACACTAAACGTGGTATAGGTGTCGGTAATAATTTTAAAACTCCTAAAAGGCCAATTATTGAACAAATTTAGAAACTGGAGAAAACATGAAATTTAAATCAATATCCGCTGCCGCAAAATATCATAAAGTTCATGCGCAATCAATAAAAGATGAAGCTGATGGTGAAAGAAAATCAACAACGTCAACGTCAACCTTCGACAAATTTAGTTTCAGAGATGATGATTAATTATATTTCGTAATTCTGTCTTAGTAAGACAGCTGTGGGCAAACATTAAAATATCATCTTTATCAAATTTTAACGTTATAAATGAACTTTGATTAGGTTTATTTTTTTCTGTTGCTGTTAGTAATATCCTATCATTTTCGCCAGGCATTACAATAACGTCAACAGAATATGCATTATAACTCGACAGACATTTTCGAACTGCTTCGGCTAATTCCTTGTAATTTAATATATTAACTTTTTGATGATATTTTACTTCTGGATATTTTGTTTCGCTAGACATTATTATTTATAATTAGGTAAAAGTATATTATAATATGAACTTGATGAAAAGACTTGCTGATATATATTCGGAAGATTATATCGCCACAAAGTTACCAATAACAAAACTACAGGTAATTTTACCAATCACTAACGACAAAGTCACCGACAAATTTTCTAGTTATAGCAAAGATGATATTTTGTACGACAACAATGACGATGAGGATGACAACAGCGTTGCTGTCGCTGGCAGAAAAAAATACAGCAGATCGACAACTGGACGATACAATGTTAAGTATCACATTGCTAAACAAAATAATAAAAATTAATTTTACTGTTGCCGAACAACAAATATTTTGGCAGCTTATCAAACCTTTTGTTGCTGTAAAAGTAACTGACCATCAAAGAAATATAATTTTATTTTTGTTAAAATATTTAATTTAATGCCAGTTGATAATGCATGAAAATTATATTTAATATCGTTATGTAAAACTATCAAATGTAAATCTGTTCTTGTAAAGTACGAACAAATTTATAATAACATTATTGCATCGCAGTCGGCGAGATCGACCGAGTTGGCACCCAGCTATTAAATTTATCGCTGTATCCTCTCCAATTAACTAAACTTTTGTTGCCGCGTTTTCGATTAACTTTTTCAATAACAAATACATCTTGGGAAGTTTTCTGAAGTTCCTGCTCTTAGAAACTACCAGTTATAGGTTCACCCAATAAATCCTTCAGCGCGTATGTTACAGGTATTGTTAAAAGTACTTTATCAACGACAAATACTTCTTCGCTCCAGTTTGGAGTAAATCCTTTTTCAAATGTTTTGTTTTGGTCAGAGAAATTCTAACTTTATCACCAACTTTAAATTTATGTCTGCGGTACATGTTTTCGTTTGCTAATATTGGATTTGCGACAACCTTACGTCGAGTAAACTTTTCTTTTTTAGGTTTATGTAATTCAGCTGCAAGATCATCATACAATTCTTCCCCGAGTCCTAATTTATAGTTTGCTCTAATAAAACCCTGCACCAGCCTTCTATCGAAACGTTCTCGCATATTTATCGGTTTCATATCACGAAGTTCGTGTAACATTATTTTATCGCAGTCTGATTTTGAGTTCTCTACACGAACGTTATCAGGATGTTCTATATCACGGTAGCAGATATCATGGCTCATTGCTATCTCATCAACTTGATTGTAAGGCTCTTGTCCTGGCAGCGGATTATCATTTTCATCTAGTTGTTTATCAAGAGGATTATAAGGTCCAGTATATCTATGGCCTGGCAAGGTCCAAGCGCCGTTTGGTTTCGGTAATTTGCCAATTACTTTGTGTATATCTATACCTGTTCCTATTATTCCCGGTGATTACAACGTTGACAGCATGTGACAATTTTATTTTGCTCAAGACAGAGGTCTCTGTCACAATCGCACTTGCATATCATTCTATTAAAATAACTTTTACAATAACTTTCAGTCGTCTACTTATTAAATATTTTTTTTTTCAGTCGTCTACTAAGACAACGTTTCTGACATTGTCAGAGCATCCAGCTCCCAACGATTTCTTTAAAAACATACTTTTTCTTTTTCCACAAATTGCGCAAATACGTTTTAGCATCGTCCTGTTGTTCTTTGTTTTTTCTATTGTTTCATTAATATTTTCTGTTTTAGTTTTCCATTTGAGACAATATGTTGACATTATATATTTGTAATTTAGATAAAATTTAAATTCTGAGCTTTAGATATCTTTACAAACATTTTGTGCAATCTCATCATTAGCGTGAGAAGGGTGCTTGTCAATCTGTAAAATAAATTTAAACAAATTAAATTTAGGCTCCAATCCAGAGGCAGAGTTCTTCAAACTCGCGGACATTTGTTTGATAAACATTATACAATAATATCCACAAGCATAAGTCCCAACGGGCTAAAGTTGATTAGACTAAGAATTTATTACTTTATATTTTCGAGACGTATATTTTTTTATTGCGTCGCTCGGAGGAAGTCCAAACGAGTCAAAATAATTATTATTATAAACTGCTGCCCAATGTGTACCAGATCCGTCATTGAAATCTTGTATATTTATCACGCAGGAACCACCTGAGATGTTAGCAAGTTCATCTTTGGAATAAACTCCGTGGAAATTTTTTTACTTATTTTAGCTTATCAAGTATATCAAAGTTACTTAGCGGGGCAATGTTAGCCCTGGTCCTATTACAAATAGACCTGGCAGTAGACTTCCCTCTAGTCCCGCTATCAACGGTCCTATAAATCCTCCTTTGGTTGTTCTTCGACGTCGCGGTGTCTTTTTTTGTTTTTCGTTGTCTTTCTTTTGCTGTTTTTCGTTGTGGCATTATATGTATCAGTCATATAAAATTAAACTAAAAGTTTCTTTATACCATGACCTTCAACTGCTTTTTTCGCTGCGCTAGATATTGCTCCAGACGCTGCTTCTAGTCCTAATGTACCTAACACCGGCAAAATTTTATGTAAAAACGTTCTGGCTATTACTGATAATGCCAGACCGAAGAAATTACCTTGTTTTGCCATCGCTGTTATTTGTGCGCCACTTAAAGTTAAAACAAAAGGTTTGCCGCGATCGTACCTATTCACTTGTTTTTTGGTTAACATTACTTTTGTTAAAATACCCTTGGAAATGTCAGGGTTGATTGTTAATGATACCTGTCTCTCCTTTGCAACAGCAGCTGCTAATTTTTTAACTTGACCATCAGTCAAATCTATTTCTTTTACAATATATTTTGTCATCTTATATTAAAGTTACAGATTAAACTTGTACTGTCATTTTGCCTCCAACAGAATCAATCGTAATAAGTCTGTCGCTGATCTCCAACGCGTACACGTACAACTGCTCTACTGGAACTTCTCCTAATGTCCAAGTAATTTCAATATCAGCTGTCGAGTCGACAGCTGGCTCGCTATATTTACTAACATCAAAATAAAATATTGGATAAAGTGTACGAATTCCTCTACTGATATCTGAGATCCATCTCCAACATCCTGATATTTTTACACTGCGTCGAACAGATACATGTAAGGTCGAGTAATATTTTTTTTAGCGTCATTTGCAAAATTACATTCTATCGCTCGCGCCGGATATTGCTTTGAATTTAGTCTAGCATATATTCGTCTAACATCAGCGTTATCAAATATTGCATTATTTTGTTGTTGGTTACCACGTCGCGCTTGCCGTTGAAATACAACAAATAATTGCCTCGGCAGTTGTGGTGGTGGTGGTGTAGGGCGTAACGCCATTTTTCAGCACACGATAGGCTATATATACCGGCCAGAATTAATGGTGGAGGAAGAAACCGGGAAATCCGCGGAAAGAACCACCGACCCACGAGAAGCTACTGGCAAGCTTTCTCACATATCCACATTCGCCGAATTTTAGACTCGAACCCACACAGACAGAGGTTAGATGGCAGTGATCCGTAACGAAGAGCGCTTTAGACCACTCGGCCACTCGGGGCCCCGCCTCGGCAGTTGCTCACTTGATATTGTTGTAACTCGCCATGTGTAGTCAGTAGTATTTGGAACTGCTGTTTGATATATTTTATGTTGCTGAAAATAAATTCTGTATGTATGTTTTTGCAGCATATCATTTAATTCTGACATTTTAATGATTGATGGTGTTATTCGGGGCATTCACAGCTCAAGTTTATTTATGACAAAGTGTACATCAGCTCCGCCTGACCTAAACAGGCAGTCATTTTGTTCTGCTCGATCTAAAATAAGTGTATGTTTAACTCCACGAAATACTTTATTGTAATCGCGACAAAATCCAAATATTGTACTTACCGGCAGCATCAGTTTAATCTGACATGATCCTGCTTGCTAGTGCTTTTCTTCTGGTATAACCTTCATTGTAACGTATATTTTTTCTGACGATAGGAAATGAGTTATTAATCAAATTCAACATTTCAGTGCCGGTTGCAGCAGCACCTGGTGGTGTTATACTAAGATTATTGCAAGCAGCAGTAAGCGCGACTCTTGTAGCTGCATCACCAGCGGCTGCACCTGGTTCGACTATACCTAGCTCAGCAGCATTAATAATAAGAAAATCTCTTACAATTGCAACATTTGCAGCGGCATCAGCTCCAGCGACTAAAATAGGTGGAGCCCCAGCTGAAAATTCAGACGATGCCATAAAACCAGACCCACCACTTCCGGTATCTTTAAACCACATCATATTAGTTGCAATCGATCTGGAGTAATCGTCGGAAAACGAAATAATATTTAAGATTGTACTTGCAACTTGCAGGTGACTTGAAATATCTTCTACAGTTTGATTAGCTAGTTGATATCTAGCACTTTTGAATAAGCACCAGCCATTATTTATAAGAGCTACTTCTGTTCCAGCTGCAATTGCAACTGGCGGATTGGCCACTGTCATAATCTGACCGCGAACTTCTAACATTGCCTTATGTGGCAGTAGAAATACATCTTCGTCTCGAGTATTAAATGTTCTAATGCCAGCTTTATTTGGTTCATTAGAATTTTCATCGAGATACTCAACATACTCAAATTCTGTTACAGTGTCATCAGTGTCATAAGTTTCTGCTAAATCGAGATAATTTTTAACAGACATTTTTTATTTATTAGATTATATAAAATTTTATTGCGGCGCTGTTACTTTAGATATTAATTTTTGTATAATCTGCTCGCCCTTTGGTGATAAAAGCTTTTTTGTTGTTGTTATCATAGCACGTTGAGTTTCTTTTGTTGGAGCGATTTCTGATATAACTTGTTTTATCTCAGATGTAGACGGTGCGCCCCTCACCTTATCAGCTATTTTTTGTCCCACCGCAGTTCCAGCGGCAGATGCAGCTCCAGTTGCAAAAGCTTTACCTGCGTCAAGTGCAATTGGTGCAACTTTACGCGCGATTCCCGGAGCATTTTCAACAATTTTAGTAAATATATTTCCAAAAAATCCACCAACTATTTTTCTTCGGTAATTTTTTTTTTTTTGTTTCATTATATCTGAGGTTGCATAAAACCGAAGTCGATTGCCAATCACGAAGTGATCGCGCGTAGGTGTAAATAGTAAGTAACAACCTCGTTATTCAGATCCAGCTGTCGTCCAGATTGATCTGTCAACTGCATATTTATTGCTGTTATTTGATTTTCAACATTTAGCGGATAATAAATAACTTTCCGCGGATTAATTTGCATGAGCGAGCCTGGTGGAACTTCTGGCGAAAAACTATATATCGTTTGTCCTTTACTACCCTGGGCTGAGTAAGATCCAGTTGCAATGGAGCAATTTATCAATATTGTATTTACGTCAGTTATATTTACCGGCAGTTCACTGTCATATGTTATAGTTTGTTCTGCTACAGATCCATATTGCTTGTGAGTAAATCCAATCAGCTACGCTATGCTTATTGATGATGAAAAATCTATTATCAAATTATTTTTTAATGTTATTCTAGCGCGTAATGTGTTATAATTCGGTACCAGTTCAAAATTGTCTGAAACTCCTCCATTTTTCGTTATTAATTCGCGTATCGTCTTATTTAAATCAGTTACGTTGTAGGCTCCTTGCGGAATTTTAACTGATTTCCATATAGGTCTTGGAGCTGGAGCTAAAGTAAAATCAAATTCATCGTTTACTCCAGTTTTTACGTTAGCCATGGAATGCCAACATGTGCATGAAATTAGTCCAATTTCATACTGTTTTTCAGTATCAAGTTGTATTGGTGGAATATAATTTACTGAAAAATGTGCGCTAACTTTTGCGACTGTACTAGAGTCTAGTAATAATGTTGTTGACATTGTTATTTATTATGTTTTTACAAAATTAAATCGCCGCGATTAAATCGCTATGTAAAGTTTCGTATTCATCAGATGTTAATAATTTTTCCGATCTTAAATGATCAAGTATGTCAATAATTTCATTATCAATTTCAACTCCAACATTCCCAGCTTCCTTCGGCGATATCAACAGCATTAATCTGCTTATCATTTCAGCAGTTGATGTAAATATTTTTACCCCGGTTCCAGATATTTTATTCATGCGAAGATTCTCATTAAATTCAAATTCATCATAAAAATTTACATATTCAGATTTTCCAGATCTAACTTTCTTCGCTACAGACATTAAATTATGAGCAATATCACGATTTCTAACACGTTTAAAAAGTGTTTTAAAAGCTTCTCCTTAGCTTTATAAATTTTACTATACGCTTCTATTCCATTTCTATAAATATCATTTAATTCTTCAATAAAATCATCATATTCACTTCGTGACCATTCAGCAATATTATCAATATCTTTAATATCATTTTCTTCTAAAAAAGTATTGTATTCGGATTTTGTTATTTTATCTGCTGCCATTTTTATTTTTTCAATTTGCTTCCTTCTTTCAGTTTCCTCTGGAGATATAACTAGTGGTTCTTCAATTTGCTTCCTTCTTTCAGTTTTCTCTGGCGATATAACTAGTGGTTTTTCAATCCCTGCTGGTCTATCAGTTTCCATCAGACTCGCATCTTTTTAAATCTATTTCTTTTGCTATGGTACTCAAAACATTAGTGTGATGACCTTTTTTTTCATTAATTATTTGATTAAGAGGTTTGATATAAAGATCGGCGATAATACCTTGTCGGTATTTTTTTTATAGCTTTGTAATATTCTTTATTTTCCAGTACTATCAAATCGATCTGTTTCGTATTTTCCTCTGATATTTGCGTTAACTGTGCACTTTTTCCATCAGCATTATATTCTTTTTTTAAAATATAGTATACTCTCGGATCTTGAAAATGGTAGTTTAAATTAAACATTTTATACTCAACATCTTCTATTTTGTTATTTATATTCTTTAAATCAATTTCAAATTGTGATAATGTTCTTGGATAAGATTCTTTTCTCAAAATCTCCTGAAATAAATCTCCTGATTCTTCAGTTTTTTTCGTTATATCTTCTAACCTTCTTCTAATCGGCCCAATTGTTAAACTTGATAATCGTCGTTCAAATTCAAGTGGATTATTAATAAGCCGATCTATTTCAGATTGTCTAGCAACAGGATCAGCAATATATGCTGAAAGTTATTCAGCCAATCTTTTTCTTTCTTCAGCAGATTTAGCAACAATTTTTTGCAGCAGCTGCTTCTTGTTGTTCTTTAACAATTCCAACCAAACCTTTTTCCTGTAGTTTTTTAACTTCGTCTTCTGATAACAGTCTAGTTTCAGGTTGTTTTCCAAGTAGTGCTTCAGTAACTGGTTTGAGAATTGTAGCTGTTGTTTCTGCAGCAGTTATTTGTCCACGACGTGCTTGCTGTACTCGCTGTTTAAATGCTGCTTGAGATTGCGCAAGTTTTTTTTAGATCTTCTATATGTTTTCTGTACTTTGCTCGTTTATCCATAATTATTATATATAAATTTTATAAAATTAAGACTATCGAAAACAAAAACTTACTGCAAGTAACTGTCAATACAACAGCGAAACATTTTAGTTGGATCAGGTGTAAGCTTATCAAACAAGAAAAAGTTATATTTATCTTGTGTAGCTTTACGATAAAGTGCGATAAATTAATATTTTGTCACATCACCACATTGCTCGTTCGCGAAATTTCTAACATCAACATTGTCCAGTCCCGGAAATATTATAAAACAACCAGTATTTCGCCGAATAAATCTGTCAACATTATAAAAACCTTGAGCTAAATAAACAGAATTACATTTCTTATTACGTGACAGTGAAAACTAGGATCTTATTTTATTCATTTCGACATTGTTTAGCGGAATATCGTCAAAAACAACTATCTTATGTTCAGAGAATCAAGTTGATTAACAGGAACATGATCTTCTGGTTGTTTGATAATAAAAAAATCTTCACCAGCATCAAGATCATCACGAAGTTTGTCATTATATTCGCTTAGTAGCTCGTACTTATCTTGCTGTGGATTAATTGTGTAAATATAAACTCGATCGTAGTTAAAATTATCGCCCAGGAGTAAATTCATAAGTAAATTTGTTTTTCCCGATCCAGTTCGTCCAACAATAAGATAATGACAATCTGGAAGTTCATTGTTATGTTTATGTTTCACCAACCGCTCTGTATCAAAATTTAATATCGACGATTTTGCCATTGTTTGTTATATAATTTTATGTTATATTAAACTGACTAATGTTGACAATTTTATGTTATATTAAATAAATAATGAGCTATTATACAAAATTTGGAACAACATTAGGAGATTAATCAGCTGTAAGTACAACAATAACGGACGGTAAGGTTAATTTATCAGGTTACCTGAAAAAAAAATTGGTGATACGATGACGGGAAACCTATCTATGTCAAATCAACGAGTACTAGGTTTAGAAACAGCGTATCTGCCACTGAGAGGTGACCTTACACAAGCTGTTAGTTATGCACAACTTAAAGCAGTTGACGACAACAAGTTAGACAAGGCCGGCGGAACTTTAAGCTGCAACTTAGATATGTCAAAAAAAAGAAGAAAAAAATTGGAGACTAGGTATCCACCAGCAAACTTAAATTATACACAAGCGGTAAGTTATGCACAGTTGAGGTATGTGGATGACAATAAATTTGATAAAATCGGTGAAACAGTTATAGGTAATATCAACATGTCAGGAAATTTTTTTTTTATAAATTTAGAGACTGCATATCAGCCAGAAAACTTAAATCAAACACAAGCTGTAAGTTATGTACAACTAAAATCTGTTGACGATAATAAACTTAACAAAGCCGGCGACACAATGACAGGTAACCTTACAATGAGCAATAACTCAAACATAACTGGATTACCGACAACTTTGCCACCAGCTAATGATGATGATGCTCTTAGTTACGCTCATTTAAAGAAGAACTTACCCTATCTTTTAAAAAATCTGGTGGACCAATGTCAGGCAATATAAATATGAGAAGCAACAAAATAACTACTACATATGTTCCAGTTAACCCTTATGATCTGACAAATAAAGCGTATGTTGATAGTCTGTCTATTGGTATAAAACGAACTAAATACAATGTTGGATACATTCCAACACTTTCCAAGGCAACTGACAATCGAGTTGGGTTTGAGGTAAGCGCATCAGAGTATTATCCTAAAAATTATCCTTATTACGCTTTCTCTGATAGACAAGAATGGACGACAAACGGAGAAGCTGAAAAGTTTTGGATCAAAATTAAATGTCCGAATGCAGTTGCTAATTGGGAATTTCATTTGCGAGGCCGATTAAACTCTAGTGTAAGTCGAATTTATAATTGGCGATTGGAAGGATCAAATGACGATATCAACTGGACAAGATTGTATAGCACAACAGACACTTACATTTCAACAACACAATATTTTACAATCCCGACAGAAAACACTGCTAACAAGTACTTGTATTTTCTAGTTAATGTTTTAGCTGCTGAACATCCATTTCCAGGACTAACAGCATTTCAAATATATACACTCGACGAACAAATTTAATCTAATGCTATAAAATAATGTCAGAACCATCAATTATGACCATTGCAAGAGAATTTTACGATAATATTTTTAACCTTAAAATATATTTTGAAGCCGTTAATGAAGCAGCAAAAACAATCCAAAATACGAAATATAATGGCATCAGTTTATTAAACAAACTAATATCGCCAGATCATGTTACTAATTTTTTTCGCGTTATGTATATGCGAGGACCACAACTGAAAAAAGCAATAGAAAACTCTGATATTATAAGCAGATACTGTCATCCTGATGATTGCCTAGGAGAACAAGAACAAGTTGAAACTATACTAAAAAAAATGTTACTCGAGCTTGATTGGTATAACATTGATTTGATAATAAAATCAGACTTAATAAAAGCACGAGTTTATAGTGGAAGAACACTGGAAGAAAGACGAATAAACGAAAATCATACTCGTCTTAACAAAGTAGCG
Organism: Megalonaias nervosa; assembly: GCA_016617855.1. Lineage (NCBI taxonomy): Eukaryota > Metazoa > Mollusca > Bivalvia > Unionida > Unionidae > Megalonaias > Megalonaias nervosa. Next base: position 61,222 of record JAECUM010093146.1, read on the forward strand.
GAAAATAAAAAAAAATAAGAATAAAAAGAAGCAGAGATTTATATAATATTTTTTCAAAACGAGGTATATTTAAATATCTCGGTATGTACTACCATGACAAAGAAACCTTGGTTAAACTCGTTACTATGACATCAGACGCAGAGTTAATTATTCAAGTGTACGCAAACGCAATTTTGCCAATGATACGTAAAAAGACCCAGAATTTGATCCGATTATTGTTAACAAGTCAATAAAGATAACCAAAAGTTTAGGCGATGAAATTAGTAATCTTAGTGATGACGAGGGAGAAAAGTTTTTTGAAGAAGTCAATCAAACAAAGTTGGAAGTAAAGTCTGATTCTTATTATGATATAAGTGAAGAAGACGATGTTCCATTCCCATCAATCCAGTACTCTAGACAATTGTCACTACGAAATTATTACAACGAAATTCAAACAATACTCACAAAACCATATGAAAAATTAATGTTAAAAGTAGCCTCTGCTGTTGGTCTTCTTACAATTGAACCAGATAAGCTTAAAAAATTAATGTTAGCAAATTTTGTAGTCGCATATACAATTATCAGACAACATCTTGTTCTCAAAATTTCACGTTAGATCAGTTGAGTTTAGTATTAGGGTATATTGATGAAACAGAAATCGATTACAGTAATTTGTTGAATAAAACAGATTTGTATAAGAGTGAAGTAGGAGATACTTTTAATTCATACGCTTGGTTAAAGAAACAATCTGTACTAACAGATGAACGATATGATGATGCTTCGTCAGATGTTTATGATAAATATAGAGAGTTTATTGCTGATCCTAAAAATAATAAGTTCCGCGAGTTTCTTGATTCGATTGCTGGTGCTATAACTTTTAATATTACAGAAAATATTGTATAATGAAAAAACAAATCATAGATTTCAATCACATATCAGAAGAAATTCCAAAACAAGATGTTTACGCTCTAATTCAATATTATAAATTTTATCATAAAAACCTCTGGTCTGTAAAAGAATGTTATAAATACTACCGTAGAATACTTCGAGTAATATCATATTTGCCATTGTTAATGACTAGCTCTGGCATAATCTCAAGTGGAGCATTATTGAATCCGTTTTTGTTAATAATATCTGGTGTCTGTGTCTCTCTTTCAACAGCATGTAAAAAGATGGAACCGAAACCTGAAACAAAAAAAAAATTCTTGTAAAACAGCAAGTATAACTTACAAAAAATTACTTGATCAGATACGATCTTACTTGCGAGGTGTAAAACATGATATGGACGATTTAAAACGCGAGTTTCGTATTATTGACAGTATGTTAACGGATATTCTGCCAATTAGAGTCAGCAGGTATGAAAAAGATTATCATAAAATATGGTTACAACAGTAGATGTTTATTTGTTTACTTATATCATTGTCAAATAAAACATCAACTATATTATCAATAAATATCATTGGATTATCTGCCCAACCGTCATTTTCAGTTGCGATGTTCAATCAAAAAAGGTTTCTAAACTAGGATATTCTTTCTCCGACAAAATTGGAAAGGGATGGGGGTCTCGAAAGATCGAAAAAAAATTCTGACCACTCCAATAAAATATTTTTAGTCTTATTTTAAGCTGAAAATGACTCCTTAATAAAATTACAAAATAGAAAGTTTTATAGGAGAATTCTCGGTTTGGTTTAGGATCTGCCTTTTAGTCTACTACTTGCTTGACTGTCTAAGAATAGGTGCTCATCATCTTATCCTTGTATTTTGCACCCCACTGTTATACACTCATTTCTTTGTCATTTTTGTAAAATGCTCATGTTATATTTCAGCAAGACGATGTACCGGCCCAAATTTACAATAAAGTGTGTGTGTGTGTGATTTAGATTTTTAACGTGGCGTTAACAATTTTTCAGTAATATCGCTACGATATCTGCAGTTTGACAGTTTATAGTGATGTTTAGCACTGGGACATCATGCCGCAGACATGTAGCATGATGTCCCACCCAGTCACATTATCCTGACACCAGGCCAACCAGTCCTAACACTAACCTGTTAATGCTGAGCGCCAATCGAGGCAGCTGTTAGTACCATTTTTGAAAGTCTATGGAATCACTCGGCCGGGGTTCCAACCCGCGACCTCCCGCATCCGAGGCGGACGCTCTACTATTAGGTCACCGGAGAGGTACAATAAAGTTAAATTGGCCTTAGGATCACATAATTTGACACAGAGGCCCCAGTCCATCCCGATAGATATCCAGAGATATACCTCTCCATTTATTTCTATATAGAGACATATTCAGGTCAAACATGGAAAGCTTCCGGGCCAGAACTGTTCAAGTTATTTTGCAAAATATGATCCCAAATAGTCACTGCATGGGTACGAATCGTTTCGTAAGTTTGGTTTATATCTGAGTCTCTAAAAAGCAGATAATCTGTAGTCAGAAATAGTAAATTTGTAGTAAGTGCTATTTGTACATCACTTTGGTTTTGTATATAAGAAAATTCGCTTCACAACAAGGAAATTATAGACGAACAGAAGCAGACGATAATTCGGTTAGCCAAGAAAGAGTGACGTGGTAGGAAATTACAGGACATAATGCAATATATTGTTATTCAAGTCAGACATGTTTGAACGAGCTATTAATGACTGGTAGTGTATTAGGATAGCATTACCTATAAAATGGTTTTCAAATGAGACCATAGTTCAGTGTAACATTAACTCTGACATGTATATCAAAATATTTGATGAAAATGAGTACTCACGTACTCTAACATAAGGCTGAAATGGAAGGAGCATTGTCTGGACCATACTGAGATCTAGACGAAGCAGTGGAAACTTGATTAAACATCTTATCCTTCCTATGTGATTCACTTAAGTCTGATGTCAATAATTTTATAATAAATGGCAGACAATTGAAACCCAAGCTTGCATAAGTTTTGCATGAAATAAAGTTTGGCGGATATTTTCATCTTGCTCTTGATAAACATGTCTGTCTCAATCTTCCATAAGGGCCTTTATGACATTTTGTTATTTTGATTGATTAGAGATATCAATGATGTTCGTTTTCCTTCTTTGTAGTCAAAGTGAGCGACTACTCACAATTGACCATGTACGGTGCATACACACATGGAAGAATCGAAGATTAATCTAGTGTGAGAGAAGATGATATTTTCGATTCTTATGGTGCTGACATGACTGAAAGAGTCAGGGATGTGCCAGTTATGTTGCTGTGTCAATTTTATCTTCTTGAAAGAAAGTATTATATGTTAACCTTATAGCACATATTTGTTCCCCTAATCGAGTTGGAAACTCTCCGCTCTAGTTTCAGAGCATAAACATTTTAAACGGGTATATGCTTAATGTCCTGATATTTTTCTTCTAATAAAAAAGTCGCTGCTTTTTCGATTTTCTTTTAACTTAGTATTCAAATTCCAGTGTAGGTTGAGTGAAACTGAGGGATAGGCAGATTTCACTTTGAATGTCTGTGTTTGTTTTGTCTACGAGTAGTTACGTAGTCATTGGTTGATTCGGCCATATATTTGAGTTAAAAGGATTTTTATTCCCTATAAGCATCATTACAAAGGAGGATATTACCAATGTTTACGGAACTCTTTTCACATCCGGCCCTCTTTGATTTATTGAGGTTGTTTAAAAATAAAATTATATAACCCTTATTTGACATGCCTAGCAAAAGTGTTTCAATCAACATCCAATCTAAATATAAGTTGGGAAATAATTTATAATAATATAATAATCTATATAGATACAGAAACTACAACATCCTATAACAAACCCCAACATTAACACCAGGAAGATGATCACTAGATGCAATATGCCATAATCAGGGAAGTGGCCATGACACAAGTATTTTCTGCCTGGTATGTCACAAAGAGGATTTTAAGCATGACACATTTACGTTAAGACAAGCAATTCATGCATATTGACAATTTTGCTTCCTATATCACTGATATTAATATCAGTGTCTCAAACCATGGACTTTCATTGTACATTGTACACTTCAATCATGTGTTTTTCTAGTCATTATATAAGGATGTGGCAGAAATTAAACTGTGATAAGATTTGATATCAGGAAAGCGCAGAAAAAAATCTTAGAATAATTTGTGTCCAATGTGTACTGAATTCCTGATTTATATTGAGCAATTGTTTGGAGTTTGCTGTTACCGAGAGAGTCAGAAATTTGAATGATATGCTCATTAAACCTAAATTATATTCGCCCACCTTTTAAAGACGCTCTTTGTTAGCAGCATAAAAAAAATTCAGAATCTATATATAAAATTAATTCAGGAAATACTTAGATCATATTTCTCCTACAACTAAACTTGCACATAAGAGCAAATATCTTTCAGATAAAATGATAAATGCCTTACTAAGCACATTATTGGCTTGAATACAACAGAGCTCATGTAAAAATCAACTTTAAAAGACTTAAAATGCAATATATTATAACATCTACATAGCAGTTTATTATCATAAAGATATTCTGATAACAAATGGTAACAAATTCTGATAAGAAAGTAAACTGCTCTGGATTGAATGTTTGCTTGAATACATAATATACGGAAACTTTACTGAAGGATGCCAGCAATTAGGTTCTATCCTAAACGATCCATGTTCGTCATGTGAAGGATCAATGTCAATCAGAAGTCGTTGATACGCAAGCAAGCATTTATCAGTGGATAGAAATGTATGCTGACAACGTCCAAATTCTTTTCAAAACATACTTGGGTTAAACTAGTAAAATCTAGAACGGTAGGCAACATACACGGCGTTTAAATATTACTTTTATTGAGAAATGATAGTCCGAAGTAGGAAAAGATTATCTTCCGAAGGGTGTAAGAAGTACCAGAAAAAGAGAATATTTAAACATTTTCCATTTATTCATACAAATAAATACCCCTTTTATGAAAAGATTTATTATACCTCGTCAGAAAACAATGTGGACATAATACACCAAAAACAAAAACAAGAACTGGATGGAAGTAAGTGCGGACTATATTGAGAGATATAATAATACTTATCACATATTGATAAATATGTTACTAAGTATTGTCCATGACACTTTACAATAAGCTAAAGTATGAAACAAAGCAACTTATCAGCTGAAAATTGAATAGTATATTCCAATAGTATATATATATATATATATATATATATATATATATATATATATATATATATATATATATATATATATATATATAAAGAATACAAATCATATGGCGAATAGCAGTCCTTTCAAGTACAGTGGATCCAGCAAGGGGTCACGTGTGTCAGGGATTGACTGAAATAAATGCAATAAACTGACAATGAATAGTACAAAACTAGTATCTAACTAGCCTGAGCGCTTTCGACTCTTAATGAGTCTTTTTCAAAGGCATATACAAAACATCGACAAAACAAACAAATTAAACACAAAAACAGTTGTGTTTGCAAATCTTTACATGGCTGTTTCTACAGGAATTAAACCCTTAAATGTATTATATCTCGACCAGCCTATATCAACTTGTTGCATTGAACCAAGCCATCTTTGCCCAATGGGGATGTTCATATGTTACTGGGTAAAAACCTAGCCGGAGATACGATAGTGGTTAATTCACTTATGTCTGATAAGCCTTGTATGGATCGAACAGTTGATCTTATTGAAGCAAAAATCCCTAGTTTACATCCAGCATTCGCAGTTACTAGAGCTATGGCAAAACGTGCTCATGGAATGACATTATTGGTCAGGATTTGTTTAATTCAAATGGTACGAAAACCCAATCAAAATATACCTAAACTTCATGCGTCAGCTATTATCCTTCCAATTTTTGCAATTGAAATATATATTTATATAACAGAAACAAACACATAAAAATGTATATAAAGCTGGTAATCTTCAATGTAATAAATGTAACACTTAAATCCTTATTGCTTTTTGTGTTTGTTCAAACACGATAATTAACACTGAGCAACGTGTGTGCGTCTCACCTTTCAGTGCAGCTCATGTCATATAAAATTAGATTTTGATTTACACTATCATATACGTGATAAATGGCAGACAATTGAAACCCAAGCTTGCATAAGTTTTGCATGAAATAAAGTTTGGCGGATATTTTCATCTTGCTCTTGATAACGGGTCTGTCTCAGTCAATCTTTCATCAGGGGCCTTTATAACATTTTGTCATTTGGTTGATCAGTGATATCAATGACGTTCGCTTTCCGTCTGCGTAGTCAAAGTAAGCGACTACTCACAACTGACCATGTACTGTGCATAAAAAACATAGAAGAATCGAAGATTAATCTAGTGTGATGACATAAATGAGAGAATCGAGGATGTGACAGCAATGATGCTGTGTAAATTTTATCTTCTTGAAAGAAATTATTATATGTTAACCTTATACCACATATTTGTTCCCCTAATATTTGTATTAATCTAGAAATTGATGAACCATTTTCCTTTAAAAATATTCTCTAAATTTGCTACTATAACAATGAAATATCCGGGATATAATTTGCGCTTACATAAATGTACA
>JAECUM010093147.1:0-114715 GCA_016617855.1 Megalonaias nervosa
CATCGTTGTAGGAAGTACTGATGCTGGAAAATAAATTTCTTAGATCATTAAGTACACGTCCATGTTCAGATTTAATTGGTCTTGATTTTGAGTTAATTTCTTCAACATTAATTGTTGCTATTCTTATTGTACCTTTACCCCGAACAAAATCTATAAAATGAGTATATTGTGTATAACCACGATAAGCATCTTGACTCTCTATAAACGGATAAGTTTTTCGATATTCTGAAGTTTTATAAATTTTTCAACATCTACGACGAAATCAGATCGTTGTGGTTCTGGTGGTCCTTGATAAACTAGTGGGACTTCAGACCATCCTAATACTGATCTAATCGAACTTTGATAAATATCTACAGAATAATCAGGGGAATTTATTTCAATAACCGCTGATAATGTTGGTTCGTGAACAGTAATTGCTATTTTTGATTCTTTTCCTGTAATAGATTTAATTCTGCTTTGGAACTCATCATTAATTTGCTCTATTTGATAACTGCCCGTTGGAATAGCAACTACTTGCCAATCAGGAGTTCCATCAGGCTTATTCTTATTAGCAAATACTAATGAATTATTTGGCTGTAGTCCACCAAATGGTTTTGATCTAATATTTGGCCAGCTATAATAAACTCGCAATTGTGCTAATGCTATTTCCTTTGCAGGAATTGATGTTGGAAAATTGACACTAAATTCAGGATTGGTCGAACTTAACAATATCATAGTAGTTTTTGACGGAGTCGTATTAGTGACGATCTGCTGAAGTAACTCCCTGTCTGTCATTATTATTATCGTTATTATTTAATTCGTTAAAATCATTAGCGATCACCTTAAACGCATCATCATAGGTTTTCATCATCATCGCAAATTCAGTATCTGATATTTCATCATCACTGACGCATGAAGAAATGTACGAAGATAGTTTAGAGCATGCCTCTGCCACTGTATGTAATTTAATCATATAATCGTGCAATTTAGCATTTGTGCAAGTATCTATCTTTTTAGCTATAATACCGAGAACACCAGCAATAGTCGTTGATGCTGAAACAATGATGGTTATAACAGTAGGTGCTGTCATCGTCAATGTTGATAATAATAATCCTGTTCCAGCAATAACAGCAGAAACCGAGTAAACAACTACATCAATAACAACTATACGCCTTTTGTATTTTTTTATTTTCGTGTTATAATAATCGATAAAATTATTTAGTTCAGTCAAATGCTCACATACCTGATTGCATCTGTAACGTTGAACATCGATGCGAGACTGAGATCCTTGGTTTTGATTCATTATACTAGCAACGTCATTTAATTAAGTTTCAGCTGCGAATTCTAGGCACCACCAGTAATGTCTTGGAGGTATTTCCGTTGATATTAACGTAAAGATTTCTTTGATATTCTTGGTTAGCATCACCAATAGAGGATTATGATATACATTCGGTGATAATGAAGTTGCCGCAGTAATTTCCGAACCGTATATAGATAACCTGTATAACCCAGTTACTTCTGCGGTATGATCGAGTGTGTTATTTTGCGGTGTCCATGTTGTTGATCCTGATGCTGCTGTGTACACGATATTTTTAATTTGTCCATGTGAAATTTTAATCAGATTAGTTTTTTGAATAATATTAGGTATTCCACTGACAATATCATTGAGTTTCATGTTAACGTCGGCTAGTTTTATTTCAACAGTTGGTTGTTCCCCAAAAAAATCTTTAATGGTTTTGTTTACATTTCTACGAAAATTTAAGAACGTTTCTACATGTCTAGAGAAAGTATTACTGAGTGTAGTCATTTCGTCATCGATTTTTTTTAGATGAATTTCCTTATCATCGACGTATTTTTTTGTTGCAGCATCAAAATCAGATTCTGGTGTTCTAAGATTGTTAATACCATTATTATTCATATTAAGAAATGCACGCATTATACCACCGTTGACTAATACATACTTAGATTCTTGATCGTCGACATATTTCTTTGTTGCAGCGTCTGTATCTGCGACTGGGTTTCCAAGGTCTATAATTTTTTTATTTTGATTCATAATAATGTCAATCGTGAACGAATCGCCAGCTTTCTTAATATAATCGTTGACTGACATACCGGAATCTTGTATTTTACCTTGATCAGTAAATGTAACTATATTATTAACAACCGCGTTAGGAACTCGTATAAGTACATCTGGTAGTTGTATATTACTAGTTTTTAATCGTCCTTCCTTATCCTGAAAAACAACTACTTCATTTTGATCAACACTGGTTATGTTTAATAAATCGTCAATCTCATTTCTGAGCTGATCGAGAGTTGCGTATTTAGATAAATCAGCTTGCTGCTGAGCTTTACCACGAGAAGATCTTCCGTAAATATCCACCATTATATTTACTAATGTCTGTTTAAATGTGACAACGTAGTATATTCATACACAACTTTGTGAGGTGGTTTTGTTGATTTTGATACAGCATCAAGTACATTAAGTACTTCTCGACCACATATTGGTGGATCAGTTAATGTTTGTGTTGGTAACGTTGAATACCATTTTGGAGTACTTTGATCGCCGCTAACATACTTTAAGAGTTCTTTTGGTGGAGCTAGTCCATATGAATCAAAATAAATAATTCCACATGGATCAATTGCATATCCAACCCAATGTGTGCCTGGACCAGAGTTTTTATCGAGATTAATAATACCGGTTTCAATATTGTTTGGTTGTTTTGGTAATTGATCATGCATAAAAACTCCTCTGAAATTTTTTATTTTTAATTTTTTAGCAGCATCTAGTAAATCAAAATTGGACATGGGTGATATTAGTAAACTGTCCCTGGTAATCTTAGGCCTTTTCCGTACCATGAATGTGGAGTCCCTGGTAATCTGAGACCACGACCGTATGCTGGGCCTGATAATCTTAGACAGCCCGGCTGTGGTACGTTTGGTGCTCTTAGACGTCTTTCGTGTTGTTTTTGTCGTGATCTTTTTTTTTTGAGCTTTCTGCGTGTATGATTCCCTGTCCGGTTGCTTTTTTTAATGCCATTCCAGCAGCAGTTCCAACAGCGCCTAATGCAACTGCTTTTGCAACAGCTGGGGCTGCAGCGGCAATTAATGCTGGTATAGCAGCAAGAAGTGGAAATATACCACCCGTCTTAATGATATCTTTAATGGCACCCGCAGAAAGATTAAGTTTTATACCTTTATTTGATTTTTTGGTTTCATTGAAATGCCTGAGCTGACGTTCTGTAAGAGATAATTTATTTGAGCCGCTCATCTGCTCTTTCTTTAGCAATATTTTTAATCCACAGTCATTTTTTGATGCTGATTGTATCCTTTTAATCTGACCAGGAGTCAGACTAACACTAACGTGATTATACGACATTATAATATTCATAAACGATCTAATTACATGTTTTCTACTGGTGCATCAACTACTCTCATTCGTCCACCAGCACCTTCAAGTAACATCGATTTATCGCTGAGTATGACAGCAATTGCTCTGCAATTAGGGACAGCTCCAATATCTCTATTAACATGAGCTCGAAAATGTATATCAACTACTGACTGTCTGGTTAAATCTAAATGTTCTAACGAAAAGTAATAAATCGGATATAGGGTTGTAAAATCCAGTTGTGATATTTGTAAACCAGTATCAATATTTTGATCACGTCCCATGAACGTCATTAATCGATGATATGCACGTGCTACATGATTTTGATCGAAATTCAACAATATATCCTCGGATGGTTCTTGATGTCCATTTATCCTTAAAGAAACTTCAGAAACACCAAGTTTGTCAAATATCATTATGCTTTCATCTTGATCATTTACTCGTGCAGCATTTTGAAGCGCAATAAATATATGTCGTGGTGCAGAAACACCTTGTTGTGATGCTATTTGCCATGTAAATAAACCATTAATATTACTCTGGATAGCATCTGTGGTCATTGTCAACCATGATAACATTGATTTACCACCTTGACTCATAAAAGATATTAACTGATCTTCTTCAGATATTGTTGGAGTCATCACTGGCATCCATAATGAAAGCTTAGTAAGAATTACTCTACCAGCATCAACTGCACCAGGTCGCCAGATTGCATCATCGTCGGTTGCTTTTCGTACAATTACAACTGTATGCTTAGCTCCAAAAATGACTTTTCTGACATTTCTGCAGAATCCAAATATATGTGAAAGTGGAATTGCACATGAAAATGCTCTTCTATTACCTTTTAACATTGATTTACGTGCTGCAAATCCTAAGTTGAAATTTGCATTCATCGATAATACTGCAGGGGCATCTGCAGCTCCTCCTGCAGCTCTCACATCACCTACATTAACGTTTCTACTTTCTGGAAAATCAGTTGTATCCTTTGCAAACATCATTGATGGTCCAGCCGATCTTGAATAATCATCGCTGTATCGTGCTAGACCCAATATTGTTGTAGCAACATCAACGTCTTTCTGAATAGATTCAATATTTTTTTCCGTCAATCATGTACGTAGCGCTATCAAATAACGCCATAATACCATTATTAACAAAACCAACAATAGCATTATCTCCATATGCTACTGGTGCCGCAGGAGCAGCGTTATTTAAAATCTCACCTTCTACCTCAATAAACGCCTCAGCGGGTAAGAAATATCTGCTTGTATCATGAACCTGTAGTTCAATCCTTCCACGCTGATCTGGAATTCGAGCGTCATAAGAATAATATTGATAATCACGCACAGACTCATCTTTGAGTACTGGTGCATCCATGTCGAATGCTGGATCAGATATGCGCTTGAACATCTTTATTATAATTATTATCGTCTAAAACGAAGACCACTTCCTGCTATCAGACTAGCGGTTATATTTTTTTCTTTTTCTGACATTGGTACATCAGCCAACTCTGCTAGTTTTTGATTAGCAACTTGATTTATTATTTTACTGACATTTGCAGGCATTACTTCAGTACTGGGTAATTTTACTGGTTGAGGTTTTCGTCGTATTAATCGTGCTAGTCTATCTTTGATCGCTGAAAATGCTTTACCAGCGAGATTACCCACAGCACCAATACCTTTTTCACGAACAACATCAATAGCTTTCATTCCCAGTTGCTTTGCAATCGGTATTGCTTTTGGGGCTATCCTTCTAAATAGACCTTGAACAACATCACCTAGTCCATCTCCGTAGGTTGTTTTGTATACTGGTAATTGTGAATTTATTACCCTGACCATGGTTGGTCCACGTTGAGTACTATATACAATCATTTTATTATAGTAATTGTATTTAATTACGTACTCAGTCACTGTAGTAGTCATCGGCAATTTCATTAATAAGAGACTGATAAACATCAACGCCCATGATACCGCCTGTAAATAACCGTCTGCAAATATCGGCTGCTTCATTAATTATTTCTGGAGAATTATTACCAGCTCGTTTTCCTCCGATGAGGATCTCTAGCCGATCAACATCGGCAAGGACGTTATTAGGACATGTAATTAGGCCACTTCCCTGAGTAGTAAATCCACTTCCAGTTGCACCAGGAAGATCATATAATCCTAATTCTGTTAGTAAATCTTCTTCTTCCATCTCCTCTTGTGTACGTGGTGGTGATGATGATGATGGTTGTGATTCCAATGTTGTTTGAGGAGCTGGTTGTGATTCCAATGTTATTTGAGAATCTGGCTGTTTTCTTTTTGTATATTTTCGTTTTGGTTTTGCTGCTTTTTCCTCTTCTTTTGCTTTTCTTTCTTGTCTTTTTTGTTCTTCAGTTTGTTTTCTTTGTTCTCTTCTTGATTGTATTAATTCACCAATTTCATGAAGATAACCTTGATATAATACATCATTATTTCTAGCTTGTTCAACATTTTTATATATACGATATAATGATTTTTGCCATTGATCATTGGTTTTAATATATTTAGCGTGTTCAGGTTTCATTAATTTATCTCTTCGACCAAAACTATCCACGGCAAACTCAGCTAATTGTTCTAGGTTTTTAAGGTTCTTAATTACTTTAATAGTATCTTCAAATTTATTTATTAGTTCAGCATTACTTATTGCAGGACTTTTTTGTTTAGGGGCTGATTCTTCAGCGACTGCAGGTATTTGTTGTATTGGTTGAGCAGCAGCAATTTCAGCTGGAAGTCCCCGTAAAATCCTTTTTGTCTGTTTTGTTCTTTCTGCTATTTTTCCAGTTGCTTCAGCAGTTTTCTCTAAAGCAGGAAGAAGACCTTTAGTGGTTTCTGTAATAGGTTTAAATAATTGTTTTGTATCCTCTTCAAATTCAACATGAGATTCCTGACGCAATTGTAGTTGTTGTTTGACAGCATCACGGGTAGGTAAATATTTTCTAATTGCCTCTAATCGCTCTCGAGCTAATCTAGCTGAATGTGGTTCTCCAATATTCATTATTAATAATATTATTTATACTGGCTGTTTAATTTACAGCAGCAGGCAGGGTGAACGACAAAAATTGAGTGACCCGGTAAGTAAACTAAACGCATTATAAAAATAAAAAAACAAAAAAGTCAAAAATAAAATAACAAAAATGAGCTAACTAAAACGATTTATTATCCATTTTTTCAAACTATATGGTAATAATAAAAGTTAGGAGGTTCGGTTTAGCGTTATTGACATTATTTTTTTTTTTCAGCCCATGTAGGAACCTTTATTTTTTGTAAAATAAGGACAGGAAAAAGTTGTAGGGTTCACCCTGCCTGCTGCTCGACTGTGTATGTTACATATTGTAAAATATAAACATTGCCTAATATGACTATACCAACCCATTTGTTTGTACCCCCCTACCAATTTCAGTAATGGAAACCTTTAATGTGATAAAAAGTGCAAGGAACTTAGTCAATTCATTCACTCATTTAATTTCGAACCTGACTTTGAGTAGAATGGCCCTAACACCATCATTGTCTGCGCGTTTCATGCTTAACAGAAGTTTTCAGTATAATAGATGGACATGCTCAAAATCCATTTCCAGTTCCTGGACAAGTCCATTTTCAGCAAAGGGGTGTAAGCATGACTACAGATGTACATAACATATATCGTCTGCTTCAGATATTTACAATATCGAATAAAAGCAAAGTAAAAGAAGTACAAAAACAAATTTGCCTTTCACGTGGATTTAACAAGTGGTTTAATTTCTGTGTTCATGTGTGCAAAGGGATATAATTCCAAACTCTCAACGTTATGGCAATTTACGGAATTATCAGGCCGTAACCGTATAGGATGAACTACGTCATTATGTTGGCTTATGGAAATAAAGTAGCCCATAGTGTACGCAATATGGCGCCATGTTAGTATGGAAAAGTCTGTTAAGCGTGAAAGGTACAGTGGATGCCAGTATTAGTACCTTTCTGGTCTCAGTCAGGTTAGAAATTATAAATCAATGATCCAATTGACTTAGTTCTGTGCACTTTTTATCACATTAAACGTTTTCGTTATTGAAATCGGTTCGGGGGTACAAACAAACGGGGATCTATGGTAAAATAAAAACAATGCCTAATAATGCACAATTACATATTTGCGACGTTTGAATTACTTATTTGTTGCACATATAGGTCACATAAACAGGCATAAAACTACTTCGTATATATTTTAATGTCAATGACATGCATTTGCACTTCATTAATACACAAACACCACACAGGTGCTCGACGTGAGGACGTGAGCTTGATGTTGAGAAAAAATCAATAATCTGAAGGAAAAAATCATACAGAGTGATAAAAATGCCTCACTTTACCCCCATGACCCGTTCTGGCATAGGACCCTCTCTGTCATAATATAATTCATCCATGGAACAGGATTCCTAAAGTTGAATCGAGTTAATGGTAAGTAAAAACTTACTGTTGCATCTACCACTGTTCTGTAATTAAAGAAGGGATGTATCGTCGAGTCGCAAACATGGTATATGTAGCTCTTTGCACCAGTTGTCATCTGAGCGTAACAATGTCCCGGGAGGCCAAAATTCGTGAAATTTGCACGTTTCGGAGCCCGTAACTTCAGTTTGGTGCAACACAGAATAGTCAATGATGGCTTGATGGATAGAAAAATATCTCAGGAGTAAAATAAGCCATAGAATATGGTCGTATGCCTTTGAAGACGGAAATAGCAGAAGGAAATCTAGGGTCATAGGTGGAATGAAGTATTGGGAAGTTACTGACCTTGTCTCATATATTATGACAGAGAGGGTCCTTTTTCAATCAAAAACAGTATTTTCTTTCAGAAGCCATTTTTTAAATACTAATTTGTGTCTAAATAGCTTTTCTTACTAGTATTTAAAACCGAATTAAAAATTACTTTCATACATCATGAAGTTGTTTGTTTTCATTTAGAACTAACTACAAGATCACAAGTTAACAACTTCTTGTTTACTAGCATTTTATACCGAGCCTGGAAAGGTTACTCATACGTCTGGGCTGTACTAAGCAAGACTGGGGTGCTAATGAAACTGTTTATCGGTGTCAGACTAAATCAAAGGTGAAAATGCAAGCAAACACATCTGTGAATGACCTATAATGAGCAATAGGACTTTTCTCCCCCTGAGCTCTAACAAGACTGTTAAAACCAACCGTTGACAAGTAGGTGTTCCTTGCTCCAAACCTGATCAACTCCAGGACTGCCACCTCATAGGTTTATCCCCAAGCTCCCAAAATGGGATGGCCATGGGGTAATTTAGTCTGTATAGATAACAGAATGATAACTACCATACAGTTCTGTTCAGCGGTGTACTTTGTATTTTGTTCATCATTTTAGTATATATATATATATATATATATATATATATATATATATATATATATATATATATATATATATTTAGGTGAAAGAAAAAATAATACCCTGAATGGAAAGAAAATCCCAGCCTCCCCCAATTAAAATAGTCACTGATACGATTCTGAGTATGAAGAAAAAATAAATAGCACAATGCTCCAAAAAACATGTATTTGTGAAAATCATACATCTCATTTGATTTTAATGATCACTGTTGTGAAGTATGGACCCATTAAACATAAACATGTTTATTCAAAGAATCAGGTTATTTTATAAATAAAATTCCGATAACCAGGATATTTGATTACCATGAAGAAATACATATTTATGTACTTGAAGTAAAACTTCATAGATATTTATGAACTTGAAATAAAAATACATATGTATTGATATAGAAAATGTAAACATACATAAGTATTTATGAATGTGAATAATGTTCTTTGAATTGACATTTTCTTTTGTGTAGCCATACCCTTCTCCTTCTTGGGAATGCACATAGCTCCCATTTACTCAGCATGATAAAGCAAATCATGTGCTAAAAGTACTTTAAACAAAAAATCCAACCAATAACAACCTCCACCCACCCACACCATGCGCATCAACATATTGGCAAATTTATTCATGAGATTTCATGTTACTGACAGTTCACTACAATACTGTTATAATTAGGGATTTTGATTGTTAGGTTTGGTGCTTTATGGCATAAAAGTAGGTTATTAGTGCCAAGGCAATTGGAATAAAGAGTTATGCCCAAGGACACACCATGGTAGCTGACCCAGGCTAGTTTGTTGGTTGGATTTGAACCCGAACCTGTTGGGTCATGAGTCTAGCACACCGACCACTGAGCCATCGTGGTTCCTTATGCATGTAATTAGGGAGAGTTGTACTGCAGACTGTATTGGACTTGTCAAATGTCCCTGCCCTAATAAATGTCCCAACCCCTATTTTTAAATTATTTAAGGCATTATTATACGTTCAGAGGATTTATTTATCCTTCAAACATTCCAATGACAAATATGGTTAGATTTCTTGTCAAATGTCCCTGCCCTAATAAATGTCCCAACCCCTATTTTTAAATTATTTAAGGCATTATTATACATTCAGAGGATTTATTTATCCTTCAAACATTCCAATGACAAATATGGTTAGATTTCTTCAATTTGTATTTTTCTCTGTCAGTTTTTAATGGATAACATGTATGCCTAATTATGTGGTAAAGTAGGCAGCTGGTGGTTCTAGTACTGCTTATATAGTGGGCTCTTTCTGAAGTAACAATCAAATTAACTATAGAAAGTGCCAACATTGTGATTAAAGTGCAAAGTTTATAAAGTAAAACAAATTCAAGGTAGAAGTAGTACTCGAGAAACTTTTTCATGATTCCTTATAGCTGATCACCAGCACAGATAAACAGAGTTGGTGATGGTAGTGGTAAGAAGCTGAGATTTTAAGTGACAGTTTTCCTTCAGTATTTACCCCACTACATTTTTCAGAGTGTCCTGGGCACTTATTAGACCGAATATGGTACAGTCAATTGCTTATGACAGAAGGCCACCGGTGAACGTTAGAAAAGTGTTGAAGTTTGGGGGATCTTGTAATCTTAGTGAAATGGTGGGTTAGGGAGAAGATTGGAATATACTGTAAGTGTGGTAGAATTTTTCGTTACTAACAGTTGCTCTAGTTGAACATTATGCAGATCACGTTTTTATTGAGCCCAAATACCAGTCAGAATCTAAATCCATGAAATACTTAATAAAATTGTGATTCATTTACAACTTTTAGGTCAAACAGAATCCATAAATAGGGAAGATTTTCATGGATAAAGGTTGAAAATGAAATGTGACCTTCATCATCGAAATATTTCAGATCCAGATAAATGTTTTTTAACATTTAAGTGTCAAAAAGTCATTAGGTATTTGGACATCTGGATGCCATATGCTACATGATTGTGTTTAAGCTAAGCTATATACAGTTTGATGACTGTTTTGAAGCTTTGCTATGTTATGTACATGTAATTAAATTGTTTGTTTGTTAGTTTTATTTTTTTTATTTTTATTTTATTCCATTACATGTTATTGTAATGATAATTTTGTCTACTGGATTTGATTTTTTTTAGAAATTCAATTCAGTTCTGTTTGACCTGATAAACAGTCAGTAGTAGAAACATTGTATCTAATTGTTGACCTCGATTCAGAAATCAGATAGAGTTCTGATAAACAACTTTTTTCATTTTTTTTTCCACAGAGTAAGAACCATTGATTTTAGCTAAGGCCATACTAGAGTACGTGATGTTAGGCATGTAAATGTTTTTACGTTGTTCTAAAGAGGTGATCACGTGACCCTCATACGGGAATCTGTTTTGTGTTTTAGATAGTCTTATAACTAATTGTTATCAGAAGAATTAGCCAATTGGCCTTTAAACCTTTGAAGCTCAAAGGTGTTTTGTTGTGACCAGTTTGAGGTGAACTTTTATATTTTTGGGTGGGAATTAGTGATCCATTTCCCTGGAGAAATATTCATATAAGTGCTCCTTACAAAATTCTTGGACAAAGACATTTATTGAAAATTACTTGGAATTCCAAACTGGAATATTGTTTTCTGTGATTCAGCAAAGAACTGTTGACACATCAGGACAAAGCTGGCTATCAAAGACATCATCGCCTTCCATCTTTAATGTCATTGGGATTCGACCTGTGATTCACTTTGGACTTTTCATTGATAGGACTTATATTTTTTAATTCTTGGATTAATTTTGGATTTGATTCGTAAACCGTAAGTCCTTTTTCTTATTTTAACCTTGTTTTTAGGGAAATAAATTATTTTGTTAAATTTTACAAAGCTTGTTGTCTTCACTCTTTGTTGTTACTTTAATATAAGCCTAGACACGTAACAGCTATATACAATAGGATAACTATGTTTAAGCCGAGTTGTATACTGTTTGATGACTGTGTTGAAGCTTTGCTGTATACAGTATGATAACTGTTTAAGCTAAGCTGTATACTGTTTGATGACTGTTGAAACTTTGCTATATACAGTAGGATAACTATGTTTAAGCTAAGTTGAATACTTTTTGATGACTGTGTTGAAGCTTTGCTGTATACAATACAATTCCTATGTTTAAGCTAAGCTGTATACTGTTTGATGACTGTTAAAGCTTTGCTGTGTACAGTATGATAACACTATTTAAGCTAAGCTATATACTGTTTGATGACCGAGTTTAAGCATGGCTATATACTGTTTGATGGTGTGTTTAAGCATGGCACTAGTATGTCTCATAAATGTTTCTAACAGATAAGGTAAAGATTTTAGGTAAATTATTTGTTTCACTAATAGATACTAATAGGGTACTCCTACTAATAAAAATAATAATTTTATTGATTACAGGGTTTTTGGTCAACAAAAAAATAAAAATAAAATATATATAATTTGCAGACCAGCAGATCAAAGTCTACATTGTTTGTATTTGGACTAAAGTTACAAGTGAGTATGTGTATACACATTAAATACTGTTACCCATGTCCATCCATCTATTAAGCTTTGAATTTAGGCCATTTCAGCCATTGTGGTGGGGCATCTCTGTCCCATTAAAACATTTATAGTTAGAGTTCTGATGCGTATAATTTAACTACCAATTAATGAAATGAGGTCTATGACTGCACTCGCCTTATAACAGAAACAGTGTTATAATGAAGGGCTTTATAGTGAGGTAGTATTGTTATAATGAAAGGCCTTCTGGTGAAGCAGTACTGTGTTATAATGAGCATTATGGTGAGGGAGTACTGTGTTATAATGAAAGGCCTGTGGTGAGGGAGTGGTATCATAATGAAAGGCCTTATGATGAGTGAGTACTGTACTGTAATTAAGGGCCTTATGGTGAGAAAGTACTGTAGTATAACGAAGAGCTTTACGATGAGGGAGTAGTGTGTTGTAATGAAAGGCCTTATGGTGAGGAAGTAGTGTCATAATGAAAGGGAGTGCTGTGTTGTTATAATAAATTACATAATTCTGCCTACTAGAGCCCTCTCTACCTTGATTTATATTGTATAGAAGTGATATTCATGTAAGTTGTCATCATTCCGAGAGAGAGCCTTTGTTATGTTTTGCTTGGAGTTACTCCTGCATCGTTTGATAATCTTGTAGATATAGATATGCGAGATAAGACGTTAATTTAGTGCCTTGTGATAGATGATACAAGAGATTATATTTTAGTCTGCAATATGCTTAGTCATGCTACACATCCCAGTGTTTTGCATTGATTACAGGACTCATTCATGTGAAATAATTCTGTTTTGAAAAGGACCATATTTCAATCTCAGCACCAAACTGTTTTAGTTTATTATTTTTTTTCAAATTTTTGTGCAGTCCAAGTTTAGGAATTTATTCTTCATGAAGTGAAAGCCTAAATTTTGGCACACTGTCCATAAGTTTAGTTTCTTGGCTTGTATGCCAAGCTGTATTGCATTAGTTTGCTTTTGACTTCTATGCCAAGCTGTATTGGATTAGTTTGCTCTTGACTTGTATGCCAAGCTGTATTGCATTAATTTGCTTTTCACTTGTATGCCAGTCTGTATTGCATTAGTTTGCTTTTGACCTGTATGCCAAGCTGTTTTGCATTAGTTTGCTCCTGACTTGCATGCCAGGCTGTATTGCATTAGTTTGCATTTGACTTGTATGCCAAGCTATATTTCATTAATTTGCTTTTGACTTGCAATTGTTTTGACTCTGAGGCTGAGCGCAAGCTTTCCTGTGATTCACGTTTGTGATTTAAGACCTCTTTGTATGTGTGTGTGATTTGGGTTTTAATGTAGCTTTAACAATTTTTCAGTCATATCGCTGTGACGTCTGCAGTGTGACTGTTTCTAGTGATGCCTAGCACTGGGGCATTATGCCGCAGATGTGTAGCATGATGTTCCACCCAGACACATTATCCTGACACCAGGCAAACCAGTCCTAACACTAACCTCTTAATGCTGAGTGCCCAAAATTAAGCAATTTTCCACTGCTGGTCTGTGTTTGTACAAATATCTTTCATTCAAATGAACATAAAATGGCTTCTCTCTAGTACGTAGTCATACATTCGATGTTAAACTTGCAAAGTATCCTTTTGAAGTCAATTGCCTCCACCATTTTTGGTCGATGTACAATTCACCACTGTTACATGCTGTTGGTTAGTTGGCATTACATACTAAGGGAGACAACTCATGAAATCCAATAGATATTGCTAGGACAAAACACTCAAATATGTGTTTGATCCGCCAAGGTGTAGATAGGGTTAACATATCTGAACCTTGCATAGCAAAGATGCTTAATATACAGTTTCATAGTTCAGTTTAATGTACCATACTAATTTCAGCACAATCCACCATGTACAGTATAGATTTTGAATAGGACAACATAAAAGTATAAATAACTCCATCAGTCAATCAAAAAACATCCTGTACCGTCAGTTGATATCGTTGTTCATGCTGTTTGAGTAAGATATTACAATAACTCTGATCATGAAAATTAAAACGAAGCACAAACACAATATCAAAGATATATTCCCAGAAATATTTACATGATAGTGGAAAGGTATGCCACAATTAAATGTAGAGAAAATCATAATTCTTGATGCCTTAAATTACTGCTGTCTTTTTATGTTTACAAGTAATCCACAAAGGAAAACTAGAAGGACTTGATAGCTGTTGTCTGTTTTTAATTGGTTAGTCCCATTCATACACTTAATGAATTCCATTAACTTCCTTAAGAAATGAATTAAGTAGTTTATTGAATTTGAATTTTATTTACATACACGGGTAGATAATAATACATCTTGTTTTCAGTATATCATACCACCTCTAAAGACATACATATAATTAACAGTATCCAAGGTACTGCATTTAGGTAAATTTTCAGTTACTATGGTGGGGCTTTTGTGTTTCATCAGCAGATTTCTTATTTATAAATAAAACTTATAATACAATTTATTGTACCCACTAATCTTGAAATGAATATTTGTTTCATCTCAACATCCATCATGTTTCTTGCAAAAATAAACACTTTCATTTTCTGTTCGTGATACAGTGATCAACCTTAACAGGTGACTTTTCTAAAGGATGTAGATTTGCAGTATAGTTTTGCACTTTATGTGCGACCCCAGGTCTGGCTTCATAATATACCAGCTGAAGGCTTCTGAGATCTTTCTAACTAGAAAAGATTTTTTTTCTGTCACAGGTTTTCACACTGTGTCTTCTCACTGGAATATAGGTTGGATGTACACTTTCCAAATTTCAGTACAACTCCAATCTCCCCCCACCCCACCCCACTTCTGAGCCTTTTAGCAGGCTTGTAAGGTCAGAAATGCATCCCTGTTCTTTTTTGTTGTTGAGTGAGGTTTTTTTTTTTTACTTTTCTTTTGGTGGAGATCTTAAATAAACTTGAGTCATAGCATGCATGTCATAATGCCTTTTTGGATTACGGGTCAAATAATAAGATATAACTAAAGCATGTTGTCTTTTTTATATTAGGGGTCAAGTAATAGGATATAACTAAAGCATGTCATCATATGTATCAAACCAAAGGTCTTTGATAGTGCTTTGATATGTTGATGAATTTTCAATTTTTAAAACTCACAACGGGTGAAAGATGGGGAAGCAGAAGTTGAAAAGAATTGGTTATGGCACTTCAGATGGTATTTAAAGTTGTATCTATTTCAAAGGTTTCTTATTTTTCTTAACACAAAACTTTGTAAATGAAGTTGTACAAGGAAAGCACATCATGCATGTAGTTCAATTTTGGTTCTGGCCCCAAGGTGATTGTCTGTGGGTAGGGTGGGAGGGATGGGACTGAAATATTGAGAAGGGGAAGAGGGTATATGTGGGAATTTCTGATGGTCTTAGAAATAGCACACAGTGCTTTTAGTCGGAATCAGACCCATTTTCAGAAAGGGGATTTTTTTGCAATGGCATGATATCAATTTCCTCTAGTTCAAAATGTGTTTTCATCACATCCTAAGTACGATTTGGAACCTCAAGATTTTAAGAAATATCCATATATATATTTATATATCTATATCTATATATATATATATATATATATATATATATATATATATATATACAGGATAGTTAATTTATTACTTAAAGAATAAGAATAGATTCCATTTCTACAGGGTGTTATCTCCCTTTGTCCACTGTGCTTGTGGTACATCTAATTTGAGAATTTGCATGCATAAATCCATGCAATTCAAAGATTCTAGAAAGAAATTCTACAATTTCAGCTTTACATATTTTAACTGATGTTGTTTGTTTATGTTGTCAGACCTAAATTTTGACCCATCTTATCAATAATATGCTGATATCACAAAAAGAATTGTTTCACTTATTTAAAAAAATCAAAATGTTTCATTCATACTTCATATTTCAGCAAGAATTTAAAGTATAAGAAACTATTGTCATTTTTAAGTCATTACAAAAGCTCTGGTTATTTTATTCTATGCGGTAGGTAGGTTATGCTATCATTTAAAATTTTACAACAATTCATTTTGATGGCAAAAATACATTTTCCATGATGGTGGCATTTCTTTTGGTGGGATGGAACACATATAATGTGAGACTAATGAAACTTAAATGGGGAAAAATAGACTTTGGACACACACACCCCATATTACTGCAGACAAGAGAAACAATGCCTAAATTAATCACTCATTGTGAACAAGGTGTGGAATAATTTATGTAATTATAAAAATAAATTTTCATGCAGAAGCTGAATATACAAAGTATACATTGATACACAGTTTTACAACAGCGTATGACAACTTGTTGAAAATAAATATATTAGTGCATAATGTGATGGCAGATCTGCAGTTTGTAAGGAGTAATCAGTAGAACAAATAATATAGACCCTAATCTACATGCAGATTGTGCAAGGGCAGATCAGAGTCTATAGTGATTGCAGTTGGATCAGACTCATTAAAAAGCATATACAATATCTTGTATGAGCACTGTTTCATACCCTTCAACTTTTCATGCAGGATCAATCCATAAAAATTAGGTTTATTTCCTCTTCTCTAATTTTATCTTCAGGGAACTTTTTTTGGTTTAGTATTGATGTTTGGGGATGGAGGTATTTGCTTAAGATAAAGACAGATAATTCTGATTTTTAATTATTCATACACCTGCAAAATAAACCTTGTAAAATGTATGGAAACTTAGAGACAATAATTTATATGATCTGACTATACATGATACCCAAAGATACAACCAGGTGCATCAAGAGGTTTTCTGCAACATGACCACTTATAGACAACTTTTGCAAGTTTGCCATTTTCATCATAATGCTCTTTGATTTCCCTCCCCTTGTGGTGAAACTGACATGCTTTGTAGTGGTTTTCTGGAGGCTTAAAGAATTGCTGACACCGTAGACACTGTGCCACACCTGTATGGCTGTTTCCATTACGATTTGAGTAAATTTGTTTCTTTAGCCTCAATTTCCACATAGCCATTTCTTCTCCTGGAACTGGGTAGGATAATAACTGATCACCTTCGACATAAGTTCGTTCTCGAATTGGCAAACCAGTGATAGGGCTCTTATCCAGTGACCTTGCTGTTCGTGGAGTTTCCATTTCATTAAGGTGGAAATTGGATCCATTATGGCTCTCATTATAACGCTTTACAATTAGCTGTAGTTTTTGAGCCTGTCTCTTCAAGGACTTCAGTTCACTAGTAAGCCACATTATTTTATGATTTTTCTCCTCTATCTGGATCTGGTAGTCTTTATTCTGCCATTTCAACTTTTCTAGATTTTCCTCTAGAGCTTGGATACTGTGCTGATGTTTTGTATGTGCTTTTTCAAAGTCTGCCATTGAAGCATCTACGACCCCTGCTTTAACTTTAAGTTGCCTAATCTGAAACTTAAGGCTTTCAATAAACCTGTGCATGATAAATTCTTGGTCCATTTCTCTATCACCCTCCTCCTCTTCATCTTCCTCAAGGATTGAGGGGGTGGATCGTTTGAGGCTAGACTGAATCCCTTTCATCAGTTCTTGGATTTCGCGCTGGGTGTTAAGCAGAATGCGGTGCTGACGATCAATCTCATGCATTGCAGTCTGCAGCCGCTCTTTCCACTGGTTCCTCTCAGCCTGCAGCGTCTTAGTGATGACTTCGTCAAGCTGGTTCTTTTTGCCATTGATAAGGTTGTTGCGCTGTGGGTTGACAGCCAAGATCATCCCCACTGTGTGCTGGATGTCATCATCGATAACATCCACCGTACATCTGACTGAATCCCTCTGAATCAATGGGTTGTCACTTTGAGTTGCAGACACAGCTAGCATTATTGGTTTATTTCTTTTGGTACTCCTCCCCAGTGGTTGACCATGTTGAGTTCTTTTGATTTGTTAAACTGGGAAAAGAAGAAAGATTCAGACTCAATAAAAGCAATGATATATATTTATATATTTGTAAATACATGCTTTAATTTGTTTGATAATAGCCCCTCCGTCTTAAATTTTACCATTTCTTATTTGGTTATTTTTGTGCCAATAGAAATTTGCAGTTGTGGATTTTATGACAGGAAAGTCTGTGTTCTTATTGAAAATGTAGAAACATTCTGATATTCTGCTATGATTAAATCAAGAGTATTTATTTATTTATTTATTGCAGTAGAAATGTTGTCTTGACATCACAAAACTTTGATAAGGAAAATAGTTTATAGTAATTGTTTCAAGGTAATTTAAAAATTTGGCATTGATCAACATACTAAAAATAATTGACTACCTATTTAATTTATTGATTTGTATGTTTATATACCCGCTAATGTGATATTTTCACAGAAACTTAATTCATGAACAAAAGAAAATGTGAAAAAAGTGAACATATGAAAATTACAACCTATACCAGCTAGCATGCGTTTGATAAGAGAAAAATTTTGAATACAAATTTTCTTTTGTAGACAGTTGGATAATAGTAGTTAAATAATTAAAACTTTTGGATTATCATATAAATAACTGAGGAAATGAAAATCATCCCATGAAAGGCACAAATTATAAAACTATGAATATTTATGGTACGTAATTTACATAGTATTGTTACACAGTGGAGTATTGTTAACTCAGAATAAATAGCATGAATAGATTATATTCGAACATGTATGAATAATGTTTCTTTTGTACCAAGAACTGAGCAATGTCATTTTTTGTGCAGAAAACTGATGTTCCACATGGCCTACCATAAAACAGCATGCATTCTAATGATGGAGAGTGTCATGTGAAATGAAATGTGAAATGGTTGAGTGTCATGTGAAATGAATATGGCTACACCCAGTTTTAAACCATAATGAAAACATCTGACAGAACATTTCCACAAAATTATAAGTGACACAGTGTTGCAGATAGGGTCAAAATTCTATCTATTAAAGCGTTAACACTAAACAACTTTGTATGACTGTCAGTGGGGTACATTTTTAATGCTAGAGGTGTATGATTGTCATTGGGGAAAATTTTTAATGCGGGAGTTGTATGATTGTCAGTGGGGTAAATTTTTAACACTGGAGTTGTATGAATGTCAGTGGGGTAAATTCTTTATGGTAGAGCAAATGTATAATTGTCAGTAGAGTGAATTTGTAACACTGAAGATGTGGATAATTTATCACACAGCATCTCCATCATTAGAATGCATGCTGTTTTATGGTAGGCCATGTGGAACATCAGTTTTCTGCACAAAAACTTCATGCCAACTGCATTTGAGATTAAGGTTACAGTAGTTATGCATGGTTGTCAGTGAAAACTATCTCAGTGTTGGGCACCTGCTTGCTAATTCTGAAAGTAATTAGTTATTTTGCAGAAGAATGGTCTGTTCATGGTCCACTTTTCTGTTGACTTTTGCATGTTTGTGTCTTGTGATAAACCTTTTACCACAGTCATGTAGAGTTTGACTGATTTTTACTCACTGTTGGAGGATGGGAGGGAGGGTGGTGGGAATAAATGTGTGAAATAACTTAAAGATTTGTTTGTCATGCAAATATTTTATTTATGTAGTTTTCCATCTTCTAATGAGCATTAAAATATGTGCATGTTGATTGTAAAGTATCGCAGTGGGTGAATTTTCATTCATCATGGTGCATGCAGATGCATGGATCTTGCATGATACTGAATTCAGTCCTACCTATTAGTCCCTCAGTAGACATACAGGTATCATGCAAAATTATATTCAGACTATTTCCTCATACAGTGCTATTGTAACAGACTTTAAGTGAAAGGTTTGCTTGACTGATTTTGTTTATTGCATAATTGAGGCTTGTGCAACCTATGGCCCAAAACCTGGTTTTATCTATTTACATTTACATCATACGGTGTAGCTTTAAAAACCACTATGCGGCCCATGCTCTGGAGGACATTGCATGTGCCTTTCATTCTTACTGAATCAAAGAAATATAAAAATTCCCAAATTAATTACGTTGAAAAACAAATTGTCTAATGGAAAAACAAATTGTTTAATGGAATACACTATGTCTGCTGTAACTACCAAGCTGTTTATATGGATCAGCTCATGAACCATTACATCTTGTATTTTTTATGAGAGGTCACTATTGCATTGTAGAATATTGACCCCGGGGTTGTTATTTGAAGGGGTACTAGTAAGTATTCTATATAACTCTTGTTGCAAGTATAGAATAATCGATTGACAAACAGGGCTTGTGCATCATGAATTGCAGGACCCTTTGTTAAGATATGTTATTTAGAGTTTCTTCAGCGATTACAATGTGACCATTATTTTCTCCTATCTACTGTCAGAGGAAGTTGGCTTTAGGAACAATGACAAACAATTACTGTTTCTTTGTAAAAACAGAGTCACATAAAGAGAAGTCTGTTTGATCTGCCTTATGAACAAAATCAATTTTCTTAACCAGTATTCAGTATTGTGTATTGCTATTGAATAATAGCAACTTGTCTTAGAGATATTTAATTACCTATAATTAATGTTCTATCCGTGAATGGTAACAAAAAAGTATGGCATCTGCACAAAATCTATGACATTAGACTTTTTTGTTTGCATTGTATTATATATGATTGGTTTGTGACAAATGGAATTGCCAATAATCTTTTGTATATCGAGCTTTGAATTATACTTCATCTGAATAAGTAATACGGACTGACTTTTGTTGGGGTTTTTTGTGTGTAATTGAAATTGATTCTATTATTTAGACAGCATGTAGTTCAACTGCAGGAACAATATGAAATAATCAGTTATGAAATAGATAGATGGAGCATTAGTGGTCGTAAATGCTGCTGTCAGTGTTCCATACAGTAATGTTAATGTCAATATTCCATACAATAATGCTACTCAGTATTCCATACAGTAATGCTGCTCTCAGTATTCCATACAATATTGTACTGTCAATAATCCATATAATAATGCTACTCACAATATTGTGTATGATAATGCTACTGTCAGTATTCCATATGATAATGATACAGTATTCCATACAATAATGGTACTCTCAGTATTCCATATAAAATGTTACTGTCAATAATCCATATTATAATGCTATTGTTAATGTTGCATGTAATAATGCTACTGTCAATATTGCATACATTAATGCTACTGTCAGTATTGCTTACAATAAAGTTGCTGTCAGTATTCCATACAATAATGTTACTGTCAATAATCCATTATAATAATGCTGCTCTCAATAATGCATACAATAATGCTACTGTCAATAAGATATTTACAATAATGCTACTGTCTGTATTCCATACAATAATGCTGCTCTCAGTATTCCATACAATAATGCTACTCTCAGTATTCCATACTATAATGCTACTATCTGTATTCCATACAATAATGCTACTATCTGTATTCCATACAATAATGCTACTGCCAATAGCATATTTAAATGTTGTTTTATTGCACTAGCATACTTCAGTCCTCTTTCCTAACACAGTAGATTTTGAGACACCAACTCATTCCTTACTAGTTATCTGTCCATGAAATACTTAAATCCTGTTTGTAGCCAACTCATTCTCTACTGTTATACTGCCAGTAGCATGCTTACATCATGTTTGCCAAAACAATAAACTTTGAGTAGCCATCTCATTTCCAGATCTTTTACTGCCAATAACACACAAAAATCATGTTTGCTAAAATGCAGATTGACATCATTCTTACAAACATAAAAGCCCTTCATGCTGGTATGTTTTCCTCTAATGCTTATTTTAAGAAAAAAGAATTTAAAGGATTTTGTAAATTTATTCACTGTGGTCATACTAGATGGCAAATTGGCATTATTTGTATAAATTGAAAAGCCTTAAGTTGCCAAGGAATTTTCTGTCAAATTTGGTCAACTGCTTTTGAGTGGCTATGGGTTGGCATCCTTTGAACAATACTGTAGAAAAATTTATGCCATGATGTTTTCTGTCAATTTCAATTAAATTGTGTTGCATGTTTTTTTTTTATGCTATGTAAATGTATTTGCTTAATTTGTTGTCCTTTCATACATCTGTATGTTATCAGTTTCATCCCCACACAATAACTTGAGTTGTCCACCATCTATAATTATCAAACTTACTTTGTGGATGGCTTGCACTTTGGGTAAGGAAAAATTCAATTCATTTTGGGGTGGAAATGTCAAAGGTCAGGGTTACTGATAAAATAAATTTGATTTTCAAACAATAACTTGAGTTCTCAACCATATGCATTTACTAAACTTTGGAGATGGCATGCACTTGGGGTAGTGAAGAACCCAACTGGTTTTAGGTGGGAGGGTCAGGGTTTTTGGGGTAAGGAACAAACCTATTGGTTTTAAGGTTAAATGGTCCAGGTCACTGACAGAAGGAATAAAAATGGTTTCTGCACAGTAACATTAGCACTACATAATAGACATGGACCAGAATTGGAGGTTTGCTCATGTTGTAAGAAAACTTATAACTTTGGGGTCAAGAGCTCAATGGCCATGGTCACTGTGACTGAAGGAAGCAGATGGTTTCTGAACAAACATTGCAGTTCTTAACCATATGCCTTTACCAAAAGCTTGTAAATGACTTAGACAATGGGTAAGAAATAAACCAATTGATTTGAGTGCATAAGGTCAAAGATCAAGGTCATTGCGACTAAAAGAAAACAAAGGTATTTGCATAATAGCTTAGTTGGAGACTGTATACATGTACCTTGACCAAAATTTGTAGAAGACTTTCATTTTAGGTGTGGAAGAGATCTTTTGATTTTGAGGTCAAAATGTCAAGGTCATTACGGCTCAAAGAAAAATTGTTCTGCCAAATAATTTCTTTAAAACTTTTCTTACATGATATGTTCATCATCAGAAGATATTATTATGCATATTTAATTGTGGTTCTGACAAATAATTTGGTTACATATTTATTTTTACATATGTTGATCATCAGAAGATATAATTATGCACATTTAAATTGTGTTCTTAACTTTTGTCCATGGTTGTAAGTTGTAAACAGAATGTTTGCATAGCATTTAAGTGCAAGGCCAGTCTTGATTACAATTAGACTTAGTTTTTCCTTTGGAGTACTTAAAATTCTTTTATAATGTAGGTCAAGTAAAAATTAGTATAAACAGGGTTATGATAAACATATAATTCATTACTGTTCTATATCAGTCTGTGGGAATTAAAATGTGATGAGAGTTTGAAGTTGTGTTGTTGAAATTAGATGTAATTCAGGAGGAATTACTTATTTATAATATTCATTGGAATTACCAGCGTGCTTATTGACTTGTTGACTAATATTTCATGAGTTCATTCAATGATGTTCCGGACCACATCATTGTGTTATAGCAGGCCATTCAAGACTATTGGAATACATTTAGAACATTCTGTATTTTTGGACTTGTAATAGGACATTTTAGGATTTTCTGGAATTTAATTCACAATTTTGTGAGTATCTCTTGAATTTTCACATTGTATTTCAGAGAAAGATTTTACTTGCATTGTTGGTTTCACATTTTTCTGTTTTGTATTTTTAGACCTAGAGTTGACAAATCTCCATGCTCTTGCAGTTTTATTTTAGAGTTAATGCCCCTTTTGTCCTGCATCTGAATGAAGTATAAGAGAGAATTTTGTGAATGCCACTAGTCTTGAACATTTTGGCTCAGTTGGTCTTAGATCTTAAGAGATAACTGTTATAACAGTTCATCTGGCCGGCTTACAGTGTCCATTAGCACAAGTTTGTTTTCAATATTCCTCCTAAACTATTGGGAAGATTGCCACAAACCTTACAAACACATTCATCCCAAAGTCTAGTTGAGTCTAGGCTGTAAAGAAAAATGGTAATCCTTGGACAGCCAATATGGCCACTATGGCAGCCATCTTGAAATTCTTGTTCTTGCTACTACTTCTAAATGGAAGGTCTTATTGATAATGGGGTTTTCACTGAAAAATCTCTTATGTCTAGCTAGTCCTGATTGAACATGGTGCCAATCTAACATCTAATTATGGCAGCCAAGTTGCTACCTTCAAATTCTTGTTATCATGGTTTGTAACAGGCACTGAACATATCCAAATAGTGGTGATTTTTTTGTCTTTCTGCAATCAAATCACGTTGAGAAAAATTGAAGTAGATTCATGATTTTACAGACCCTTTTGTCAATTTATTGGGTATGCCAATGCTTCAGAATATTTATTTCTAGCACATTGTAGCATCTAATAATTTGTTTTCAATATTTGCAGAAACTCATATTTTCATGGGGCCCCGAGTGGCCAAGTGGTTTAAAGCGCTCTCCATTATGGATCACTGCCATCTCACCTCTGTCTGCGTGGGTTCGAGTCTAGGATTTGGCGAATGTGGATATGTGAGAAAGCTTGCCAGTAGCTTCTCGTGGGTCAGTGGTTCTTTCCGGGGATTTCCCGGTTTCTTCCTCCACCATTAATACTGGCCGCCATGTATAGCCTATCGTGTGCTGAAAAATGGCGTTAAGCCCCACAACAACAACAACAACAACAACATATTTTCATGGAAGAATAAAGACAGGTCAACAAATCTGAAGCCATTTTGAACTTGATTCAAGCTTGACTTTTTGTGTATCACTGCTGAAATGCCTTGTAGATAGATATTATAGAAAATGACAATTCACAGGTGATTATTTGAACGTGGCTCCAGAGCTCATCATTAACCTCATCCCAAGCTAAGCAAGCATTCATAAAAATAATTTTTTATTCAAATACAAGCACTTCCTCTTGAGTGCAACTGTGTCACTGACAGAAATGATGTTTCACTAGAAACTTTGGCTTTGGCACGCAGGTATAGAATAATTACCTGGTTATAGCTTTGTTGAAAACTGAGCATATTGAATGTAGAATCAATTTATCATGACTCTCTCTAGACAAAAACAGAGATGTCAGATGTGTTATAATAACTGTTGCTATTTTTGTATGCTTTTACATATCAGACGTTTGTGGACCAGTATGTTAACAAATAAATTTCATGGGGCAGTCATGTTTTCTTAGCTAGACTGTGTGTACAAACATTGCTAATGCAGTATATGATATATCACATATTGAACACTTGATGAAAACTGTCCTCATGATAGAATAAATCTGATACTTGCAAACAAGTCACAAAAATTACAATAAATTATTTACTTAATCTAGGTCTTTTAAGAATATAACTTCCTGAAAGTACATTTAGTTATGTTTAATTTTGAGTTAATGAAATCTGTGCATGGCACAGCCAATTTGTGTTTAATCTGAAATTTATTTCTAACCAAATAAGTGCAAAACGTAATAACATCATTATTATGCTCTGTGTATGTGTTTTATAGAACTGTATAATGTGTTTGTTACTAGTTGCTGCCCTTCCAGGAAGACGGCTGTTATGATCTTTTACATAAAATGACAATTTACTTCAGTGCTACTTGGAAAACAGACTTTAGAGAATCACACACTTCATGTAGATAAAATCACATATTTTGCAGTAATATTGGCATCAACACTTTTGATACATGTCATGCTGATTGGTGAAAAAGTTTTACATCACTGGTCATTCAGAACTTGCTGGCTCTGGCTTGTTTCCATTGGAAATAGTGGTGGATTATCTACCATTGTGAAACTCACTGATGTTAGTGTCTCCTTGTAATAATGTCCCAGAGGTTTTGATTAACACTTATTAGCCTTTTTGGAGTTTATTTTTGAACTTACTATCAAGTAGTTGCATCGACTGAATGCTAAGATATATTCCCACATTGATATCATGGGTTGCGATTGATACATAGATGGGTTTTGATCTGGCGACCATTGTGGTTCAACTGAAAGAAAGTAAGCTTTTTAAGAGAGATAACATTTGTATGATTTTAGGCTTTTAGCTTCATTACATCTATGTTTGTAACACAGCTTTAAAAGACTGGAAAGGATTCCTGATGATAGAGTTATCTGTTCACTACACTGAAATTCATACCATCCAGGGTTCAGATCTAACCTGTCCACTACGCTGAAATTCATACCATCCAGAGTTCAGATCTAATCTGTCCACTACACTGAAATTTGTACCAGAGAGTGAGTAAAACCTCACAGTATTTGGACCATCTCAAAGCTCATTCCTTAAATTCAGTTTATCACAAAATAGTAAATTTTGTATGTAGAGAGTTTTTGTTTGTAATAATTTTTTATATTTCAGTTAATTTAAATGACATGATGCAAAAATATAAGACAAAACAGACCATACTATGCAAGCATTTTCATAATAAAGTGGACTTTTAAAAAAAAACACTATAATTTCAATCATTATTGGGACCATACTTTTTTTCTTGTTAACACACTCTAAAGTGAAGTCAAGGGACAGTTTGTTTAAATTTTGCATCAATATAAAAGTCTTGCATCAGAAAAAAATGTCTGAATTTATTCAGACTGACAAAATTAACTACAACAGATACGGTCTTTTGTGTTCAATGTAATCACTGCATGTCATCTTGTTGGCTGAGGCTCATAAAAGTGCTGTCTTTTTTTAGGTTCAATGGTTTAAATTTTACTTTACATATGTACTCAATTAATGAATTTTAATAGTTGTTGTTGTTGGGTTTAATGCCATTTTTCAGCACAAGATAGGCTATACATGGTGGCCAGTATAAATGGTGGAGGAAGAACCTGGGAAAGCCCCAGAAAGAACCACCAACCCACAAGAAGCTACTGGCAAGCTTTCTCACATAACCACATGAGGGGCCCCAAGTGGCCGAGTGGTCTAAAGCACTCACATTACGGATCACTGCCATCTCACCTCTGTCTGCGTGGGTTTGAGTCTTGGGCTCAGCCAATGTGTGTGTGTGTGAGAAAGCTTGCCAGTAGCTTCTCGTGGGTCGGTGGTTCTTTCCAGAGTGTTCCCTGGTTCTTCCTCCACCATTAATACTGGCCACCATATATAGCTTATCTTGTGCTGAAAAATGGTGTTAAACCCTACTACAACAACAACAGCATAACCACATGAGCTGAATCCGAGACTCGAACCCATGCAGACAGAGATGAGATGGTAGTGATCCATAACAGTGAGTGCTTTAGACCACTCGGGGCCCCTGGATTTTAATAGAAAGTACCTTTCAAAATCGGGAGTACCTTGAAGCAGTTTGACTGATTGTAATCCATTAAATGACTCGATAATTCAACTAACTTATGTTACGAATATGTAATTAAATTGCTTGTGTGTTGGTTTTAAATTCTTTTTTATTTTAATTTTGTTTCATTACATTTTATTATAATGATAATTTTCATTGGATTTGAATCTCTTTTCCGAAAATTGGCTTGACCTGATTAGATTATAACATTTCTTCAGCACCATTTTTAGCTCACTCTGGTTCATAAATCTTGTAAACATCAAGATAAAATGATTGGCTATCAGTAAAACCTGTTATGACATACAGGGATTAACTCGGTAAGCAAAGTGTGTAACCCGGTCGCAGCAACTTGAATAGACGACAGCTTTGTGATTGGGATGTCATCACTTAACATGGGGGGGGAGAACAAACATCACAAGTCTTGAGCACTATCAATCGAATCCCGCAAATGATTCTCTCTTGCTGGTTTAATAGACAATGATCTTATTCACCCCCGGCAATACCGATAAAATCGAGACAAACAATATACGCGGCCACTTTGTCAACTTTGGCACTTCAACGGCATTTCATGACATGTACATTAGTCTGGTTTATGGACTGTAGCATCTATCACCGGTAGCAACAATCCTTTTTTTTAATATTCCTTTTATATTTGTTTCTGATTAGAACAAACTATACTAATCAATCGGTCGTTGTAATAATTGATTGCATAAAGGTCACTGGTGTTTGTCTGTTCTCCCGATACAGTTGTCATAGGGATGCTAGGTCCTACAACGGCCGGGAAGCAAGTTAAGTGCGGGAAGAATTAGTCTGGTTCCCTGCTCTGTATGCTTTCTGCGTTCCTCACCCCTATACGAATAACGGAGAACAACACAGGAGCATACGAAGCAGGGAACCAGGCTAGGAAATAATCTACATATACTTTAGTCTGGTTTACGACAGAAACTACAAATCACTATATGCCTAGCTAGATAAATTCAGAGATCGGTAGGCAGCCTATTTTTTTTTATTTTTTATTTTTTTAGAACGGTATGAACGGTCGTTTTTGCAGGGATGAAATAAAGGTTGGTGGAGTTTATTCTCGTTTTTTTGTGATGCAGTCATTCATAGCAGTGTCGAAATGCATATTTTACCAAGAAATCGCGGTCGCTGGTCGCGTTCAGCAGGTGGTCGCTCATAGCAGAGCGTTTAAATAATAAAATCGATCCGTGCATTACGATTGTGGTTGTACATGACAGGTGGTCGCTCATAGCAGAGGTCGCTCATGACAGGTTCTACTGTACCAGCATGAGAATTTGATTCTTACATATGGCTATTCTAGCTACATGCTAAATGGCATTTTTTTAATGCAATGATCAAATTAGTAAATCACATAGCCTGTCATGTGAGCCACCATGTGATCTAAAGTTGAGGCTTAAAACAGTCAATTGGTATTAAAATTATTCAGTCGTATTCTTACACCTTGAGGGAACAAGGTGTTTCTATTGTTGTTGCCAGATTGTTTTGAAGTTCATCTATTTTTTGGAATTTAATAATTTATTCTCTAGAAAAGTGTACCTTTTTACAAAAAGTTCTAGTACAAAGAAATTCAGTGGAAATTTATTCTGGAATTCTAAATGGAAACATTATAAACTGTGATTCAATGAAGATTTGTTGCCATTAATACAACGACCTCATCTGACGTCATCGTCTTCCATATTGGAATTTCATCGAGATTCGAACCTGGATTCAATTAGAACTGTTTAGTGATAGGACTTATATTTTTCAATACTAGGATTAAATTTTGGAATATATTCACAAACCGTAAGCCCTATTTCCAATTTTTACATTGTTTTCTAGGGAAATAAATTAATTTGTTAAAATATACAATGCTTGTTGGCTTCACTCTTTTCTTTTGTTACTTTTGTGTGTGTGTGTGTGTGTGTGTGTGTGTGTGTGTGTGTGTGATTTAGATTTTTAACGTAGCTTTAACAATTTTTTTCAGTCATATCGCTATGATGTCTGCAGTGTGACAGTTTATAGCGATGTCTAGCACTGGGGCATCATGTCGCAGACATGTGGCATTATGTCCTACCCAGTCACATTATCCTGACTCCAGGCCGACCAGTCCTAACACTGACCTCTTAATGGTGAGCGTCAAGCGAGGCAGCTGTTAGTACCATTTTTTTAAGTCTTTGGTATGACTCGGCCGGGGTTCGAACCTGCGACCTCCCGCATCCGAGGCGGACGCTCTAACCACTAGGCCACCGGAGCGGTTACTTTTGTACGAGCCTAACTGTAACACATATGATAAGAAGAAAAGTTGGACTGAATGGAAGCTACACCTCAAGCCACTTCCTGTTGTGGTAAATCTGTAATGTTATATAAAGACAACAGTAATGGTATACAGTACTAATCTGTATATCATGTTTAGCAACACCTGAATGAGTCATAAAAAAATTAATTACTGGTCGAAAATTCAGTGCTTTGTGTCTTGATCATGGGATACCATTACTAAGAAAATTTAAATGACTTGAAGAAGTTAAACTTAAAATTTTCTTGCTACAGCTTGAAAAGTTTAATAATTATTGGATATTGTGCCAACATTTCAGAATCGTGATCATGCCTCTGAGGGTAGGGATGAGATGGGAGTGATTTCAAATAAATTTAAAATAAATCCCAAGTTGGATGTTGCACGTCGTTGAATCAGTGTACGGTAAGTTACCCAAGAGTCAATACATTTCAGACTGGTAGCCTTGGGTGATGCCCACGAGTCTTTTCTACCAACAAGAACTTAGCCCCTGGGTCATGAGATGAAAACTATTGAGAGCACAGCCTTATAACTATATATACACTTACTATGCATGAAAATATAAATTTATGCATGAAACTGACATTGACCCTGGGACCAATCCCTACTGCTGTGAGCTTAGTCCTGGGTCATAACTTGGAAACCATTGAGATCCTTGCCCTATAACTATATATACACTTACTGGACATGAAAAAATATTGATATTGTTGCTGACATTGAGCCTGGGATCTATTCCTGCCCCAAAGAACTTAGCCCCTGAGTCATAGATTGTAAACTTGAGATCTACCTAGCTCTTCCCCTCTTATATAGTTTTGAAATACATCAGTTTATGATGAGCTCATAAAATGGGACTGCTCCAGTGGCCTAAGTGGTAAGAGTGTCCTCCTCTGAGGTGGGAGGTCACAGGTTTGAACCCTGGCCGAGTGATACCAAAGACTTATAAAAATGGCACTAGCATCAGCCTCGATTGGCGCACACCATTAAGAGTTTAGTGTTAGGACATGTCGGCCTGGTGTCAGGATAATGTGACTGGGTGGGACATGATGTTACATAACTGCGGCATGATGCCCCTGGGTGTTAGACATCACTATAAACTGCCACACTGCAGACATTGTAGTGATATGACTAAAAAATTGTTAAAGCTAAGTTAAAAGTCTGAATCACACATACACACTCAATACTGCTGTTTCTAGTTTATATTCAAAGTACAGAGCTCTCAATACAGCTGTTTCTAGTTTATATTCAAAGTACAGAGCTCACAATACAGCTGTTTCTAGTTTATATTCAAAATACAGAGCTCTCAATACAGCTGTTTCTAGTTTATATTCAAAGTACAGAGCTCTCAATACAGCTGTTTTTAGTTTATATTCAAAGTACAGAGCTCTCAATACTGCTGTTTCTAATTTATATTCAAAGTACAAAGCTCTCAATACAGCTGTTTCTAGTTTATATTCAAAGTACAGAGCTCTCAATACTGCAGTTTCTAGTTTATATTCAAAGTGCAGAGATCTCTATACAGCTGTTATTTAGATGGGCATTCCTTTGGTAGTAGATTTTTAGTGTTAAAGCTAACATGACTCATGCATGTGTAATACCTATCAGCAGTAGTTTTTACACTGAAAATTCCGGTTGGCATCTACAGTAATTGATAATATTGTATAATCTGGACAATAAACATGCATGAAACTAAATGCACACAGAAAATATGCACACATGGGCTTTCCAGTATTTTTGTGCCAGACACAAGCACATGGCCTGTGTGCAACAGAAAACTAAAAATTGGAGACATAAAAGTTTCTCTGACTATTATTAAGATGGATCCATTTGCACAAAAAAACATAGACCCTTATCTGCCATCACATAATGCACTAGTGGATCAAGGTCTGTGTTGTTTGTTCAACTAATTACATTTAATAAACTGCATTGCTGGACCAGACTTGTAAGTAAATGGCTTCCTCCTCCTTTTTATCCATTACCAGGATCCTGATGTAATGTAAATACTGAATTTCAGATGTTTTATTGTGATGAATTTTACCCTTCATAAACAACTATAACAAAAACAGGTGCATACAATGGTCACTAACTTAAAAACTATATATGCTTATTATTCACATTTTAAAGGCTATATAGACATTATCTTCTTGGATTATTGTTAATCTTGTATCAGAATATCCTACATAACATACACCGTGTCCTGATTATATATTTAATACAAATATAAGGATTTATCATTATTAGAATACTTCTTTCATCAAGTTGTGAGCAGTTGCATGTTAAATGTACTTATAACTGGAGGGGCCCAAGGAGGCAGAGAGGTCTAAAGTGCTGACCTTTACTGATCACATCCATCTCATCGCTACATGGGTTCAAGTCTTGGGCATGGCCTATATGGGTATGTGAGAAAGCTTGCAAGTAGCCTCCAGTGGGTTGGTGGTTCTTTCCAAGGTTTTCCCAGGTTCTTCCTCAACCAATTATACTGACCTCCAAGTATAGCCTATAATGTGCTGAAAATTGACAATAAGCCCACAACAACTTCCGACTGGACCATAGGTTAAACAAATGTTTAAAAATGTTTTCTTCATAATTTTGATTATAGCTTTTTGCTCATTTACTAACCAACAAACATTTGTACTTATATTTCCAAAGTCATTTCAATGTTTCATATACATTTAGAATAAAAGTGAATATCTGCTCAACATGTTTCTGATTGAAAACATTTTCAAAAATTAGGTCAGTTTTTGTAGCTTCTTCAAGGTGTTTCAGACTGGGAATTGATAT
This sequence comes from Megalonaias nervosa, assembly GCA_016617855.1. Taxonomy (NCBI): domain Eukaryota; kingdom Metazoa; phylum Mollusca; class Bivalvia; order Unionida; family Unionidae; genus Megalonaias; species Megalonaias nervosa. The sequence continues at coordinate 32,348 of JAECUM010093147.1, forward strand.
AATCCCCAACACTGCACATGTGTTTCTTGGTAAATGGAGGACAGTTATTTTGCAAATATGGTTTAAAAGCTAATGCATAGTGACAATAAAGTGCTCTTTATTTCATTCCAAGTCAGTATATCACAAATAAAACTAGTAACAAGTATGGACATAAACAGACTAGATTAGACATGTTCCATTCATATCAAAGCATCCTGATGATGGCAGTGATCTAGACACTCATCTGGTGGATGCTAGCTGCCAGTCACTTAACAGTGAAGATTAAAATTAGATTACAAGATTGTTACTATAGTAAAATGATAAATATTTGATTAAATATGCAGCTTGTGAAATGGGAATCATGAATATAAATTTATAAAATGGAATTTACAAAACAACATGAACAAGGATACTTTATAATGTTGACCTTCTGGATTTATCTGTGCGTTTTAAGTTATTGTTGAAAAAATGATCCCAATCCCAGGACTGTTGTGATATGGCCTACATGCATCTTCTGTAACACCACATCTCGTAAACCACCTCAAGAAATTTATCGTAGAATGGATGAAAAAAAAAATGATTGTAGTCACTATAGTACAAAGTATCTGAAATTTATCAAATAAATTAAAGGTTAACCTAAGGGAGAATTTGTCTGCAGTTTTCAAGAGGAATTCCATATTTGTGTCCCACCCAGGGGGTCCTTGGTGGGGGTCTAACATCATTTATACACTCCATACTTGGCTCCCACCCCAAGGGTCTTTGGGGAGGGTCAAATATCAGTTATACATTCCATACTTGGCTACCACCCAGGGTCCTTGGTTGGTGTCAAACATCAGATATACATTTCATACTCGACTCCCACCACAGGGGCCGGGGAGGGGGGCCAAACATCACATATACATAATTTCAATTGCAGCAGTGACATTTATAAATGTTTTTCTGCATTAATAAATATTCTTCTGACCAATATATATATATATATATATATATATATATATATATATATATATATAATCTTAGTGGGAGGAGTTATTCTACATGTATGGTGGAATTAGCGTTATGACCACCTAGGTAATTGTGGCATGCATAGGGATGTGTATAGAGGAAGGGTGTTGGAATATACATTTAAATGTGTCATGATCTGAAGTGGTGAACCAGTGCTGTTCTCTAGTTGTTTTAAGTTGATGTTTCCACCAAAGCTAAATCAAATTCCCCTGTTAAATTTACATGACAAGTTCAAAGTTTGTTTTGAATTTCATTGGTAAACTATCATATGGGTCAGAGTAACAAATTATCAATGGAGAATTTTATGGGACCATTCTAACCCCAGTGAAAAGGATAAAATACATATACATTTGTAGGATACATTATAAAGTATGAACCAAAATGAAACATATCTGAAACAAAACCATGTTCAAAAAACTAATTGCTAATTCCTTGCCTATCACACTTGACCACTTAATAAAATTAGGCAAATACTTCAATTATGCCTATATAAAATGAAAATAATGCTTACAAATTAAAGTACGTGAAAATGTAACATATACTACGGTTAATGTAAATTGCAATATATACACGCTTATAAGTTGAGCCCAACAGCAAGCTACACAGACCCAGATCTGCCAGCACATAATGTGCCAGCGGATCTGGGTCTATTCATTTTGTTAGGAGTAATCTGTAGAACAACTAGCAGAGATGTTGATCTGCCAGTACATTATGCTATGTTGCCTGCAGTTGGACTAAACGTGTAAGCAAGTGCATATGATAAGAAAAATAACTAGAAGCAACTAATCCTGACCAGTAAAATTCCAGTGTTGCTGCTACAACTAATGATCATACCTATATCTAAAAACCTGTGCATGAGAAATGTACTAAAACAAAATAAGTCAAAGTGTACATGAACTCAGTCTACTACGGCCCAACTTATTTTATGTTGCCAGGCTTCTTTAACATATTGACATGATCTCTCAACCTCCGACATTTTTTCATGTATGCATATATACAAAATTCTTTGACATCATAATTATAGTAGCTGTATGAGAACAACGATAAAAGAAACAACTTTTGTCTCAAAAACTAAAAAGTAACAGTCTTTTCATTTATGATTGAAACTATTCTATACGTGTACACAGTATAAACCTTGTATTATACCCAAAATGCTTTGTCGTCTAAGGACATCAAAATGCCATATGAAACTTAATCTTAAAATGCAAAGTCTTTCACTGAATATGAATATAAGATGCAGATTTAAACATTCTGTGAAACTTCCTATTTTTAACATGAAGTCCTTTCATATTCTGTATATATGCAAACATTCAATAATTTGGACCAGTAAGGTCTACCACAAGAAAGGGCAACTTCCCCCAGGATGTGGGCTGGATAGCAGTTTTTAAACCCAACTGAATAAAACCAGGCTCTGGACCTAATGTGGCCCACTGGCCATATTTTGCACCTGCCTAGTGTACCGCATTCAGGGTAACTTGATGATCAGAATTACTGGAATGTAATAATAGAGTTAGGACTGTCTATCTCTGCTTGATAACTGCTGCATATATAATTCATAAAATGCCAGAATCAAGGTAAGCACATCTAATTTCACTAGTATACCATTTTCTGTCAAATAAAAATATAAAAATTTCTCAGTGTCTAACCATTAGGGTGGTAGACAACATCTTAGACAAACTAAGCACAACAGGTGTCATTGCGCAACATATCATGCATTGACTGGTAAAATGTTGGCTTGCTGCCTATCAGAACTTCAAATAAATAATGACCCACTGGATTTGGCAATTCCTAAATTGAAATAAACCCATGTAGACTCAAACAGTATACTGATATTTGCATTTCTGCACTCCAGTGTAGGAGGAAATGTAATTTACCAGTAATTCAGTAAACTCACAGGTCTGTGAATGAAGCTCAGTTATTTTGCTTGCTTCCAATAGATGGGACCACCAGAAAACTCGTCCAAAAAATCAGGGAAAAGAATTTTATATTTGTTTAAGCAGTGTTTTCTGTACTGATTCAGTCTGTTTCTTATTAAAATGTGTCACTTGTTAAGCTTGAACTATTAAATTTACAATTTGTTGCTTACAAAAGAGACAATAATTTAAAATTTACACTTGCCTAGTGTACCGCATTCAGGGTACCTTGACAATCAGATTTACTGGAATGTAATAATACAGTTAGGACTGTCTATCTCTGCTTGATAACTGCAGCATATATAATTCATAAAATGCCAGAATCAAGGTAAGCACATCTAATTGCATCAGTACACTATTTTCTTTCAAATAAAAATATAAAAATTTCTTGGTTTCTAACCATTAGGGTAGTAGACAACATCTTAGACAAACTAAGCACAACAGGTGTCATTGTGCAATATATCAGGCATTACCTGGGATAATGTTGCCTTGCTGCCTATCAAAACTTTCGAATAAATAATGACCCACTGGCATGGATTTGGCAATTCCTAAATTGAAATAAACCCATGTGTTTATGTAGGCTGAAACAGTACACTGATATTTACATATCTGCATTCCTGTGTTGGAGGAAATATAATCTACCAGTAATTCAGTGCAGTGTATATTCACAGGTCTGTGAATGAAGCTTAATTATTTTTCTTGCATCCAATAGGTGGTACCACCAGAAAACACGTCCAACAAATCAGGGAAAAGAATTTTATATTTGTTTAACTCGTTAACCCCTGGCGCCGCATTTATGCGGCAGGAGGTGGTAGCCTACTTCTGAGCTCTGTAGCATCAAGGTCATGTATGACACAATAAAGTGGGTGGTATTATAGAAAGGTAGACAGATGTAGCTTTACGATGATACCAAATAATATGGATGTTCTAGTCGCACTACAAAATACAGAGGGAAAAACGTAACGTTTTGGACCCGAGTTTTTTCCAGCCGAAATTCGCCCGAGGTCGGAATGCGATTTTGTGTCCGCATTTTAGACTTTTTGGCCTCAGATCTAAAACAGACTGGTCTGAACTGCACACAGACAGGTGAACCTTTGCAAAAAGTAGGATAAGATGGGCATTTAGAATAAAAAGTGGTCTCGACACGAAAATGATGGGTCCGTTAAGCGAAAAAAAAAAAAAAAGAAGTCCAACTTTTACCCTTCTGCTCATGCTCAGGCGAAATAGCCAATGAAAAATGATGTTTCTAACGCAACTAGGCATTAGGTTAACCTAAAATGTCTTGGAGGTCGATGTATTAGGATGTATTCAGAAATAGCCCCCAAAATGGGTTTCCTACTGGCATTTCAGGCGAAAACGACAAAAACCTCCAGGGGTTAATGAGTTAAACAGTGCATTTTGATGACGTCACCAAATTTGACTATTCCTTGCGTATTTGATCTCTTGTGCATGGATATTGCACATAAATTACAAATTTAGCTATTTTTTGACAATTTGTAAAAAATTTCCAGAATTCTTGTTAACTCATTAACCCCCTGGCGCCGCGTTTACGCGGCAGGAGGTGGTAGCCTACTTCTGAGCTCTCTAGCGTCAAGGTCATGTACGACACAATAAAGTGGGTGGTATTATAGAAAGGTAAACAGATGTAGCTTTACGATGATACCAAATAATATGGATATTCTAGTTGCACTACAAAATACAGAGGGAAAAACGTAACTTTTCGGACCCGAGTTTTTTCCAGCCGAAATTCGCCCGAGGTCGGAATGCGATTTTGTGTCCGCATTTTAGACTTTTTGGCCTCAGATCTAAGACAGACTGGTCTGAACTGCACACAGACAGGTGAACCTTTGCAGAAAGCAGGATAAGATGGGCATTTAGAATAAAAAGTGGTCTCGACACAAAAATGATGCGAAAAAAAAGAAAAAAAAAAGTCCAACTTTTACCCTTCTGCTCATGCTGAGGTGAAATAGCCAATGAAAAACGATGTTTCTAACACAACTAGGCATTAGGTTAACCTAAAATGTCTTGGAGGTCAATGTATTAGGATGTATTCGGAAATAGCCCCCAAAATGGGTTTCCTACTGGCATTTCAGGCGAAAACGACAAAAACCTCCAGGGGTTAATGAGTTAAGCAGTGTTTTCTGTACTGATTCGGTCTGTTTCTTATTCAAATGTGTCACTTGTTAAGCTTGAACTATTAAATTTACAATTTGTTGCTTACAAAAGAGACAATAATTTAAAATGAGCCATTGATTACACTTTTCTTAATTTTAAAAAATGTATAGGTGCTTATCTATGCAAAACTCATGCTTGCCTGAAGACCTTTTTTATAGATTTCTTTTTTTTTTCCTGCTCAATTTTTTCCTTGTTTAATCTATCTTTTTTTTTTTGTTCTTTGATAAACACAGAAGGATCTTTATATTTGTCAATTTTAAGTTTAATAGTACATTTTTAGTTATTTTCAGATGTTCTGATGTCATGACATTCTCCTCTTCTCTGTCTTCTTCTTATTATTATTATTATTGTTATTATTATTACTGCTTTTATTGTTAATGGTTGTGATGATTTTCTTTTTTAATTTAAAGCTGTGAAAGATAAAAAATGCCCTAATTCAATAAATAGTTATATATATATGTGATGAAAGGTTTCCATTGGATACATTTGTTATGCAGTCAATTTTCAATATGTGATACTTGATCAGATTTTGAAAGTGATGTTGTCTTAACTTTTACAGAAGTTGAAAGTTACATGTTTCAGTAATTCATGAATCATCTTTACTTTTTGCTGAGCAGTTACTTTGGTATTCATATACCACATATTCTCATCTCTAAGTTGAGTCTAAGTGCAAACTGCAGAAAAACCCAGTCTATGATGTTTGTAAGGAGTACTCAGAAAAACAAACAATATAGACCCAGATCCACCTATGCATCATGAAATGGCAGATTGGGAATTTTGTTGTTTGTAGCTGGACTTAGAATATACAGTAAGTACTTCCATCCGTAAATCCTTTGACAGCCTAAATCAACTTTTGTTTTAAACGTTTGTTGGGGATTTTTTTGTTTGGTTTGGGTTTGTTTTTGTTTTTTGACATTCCATTTATTTCAGTACTGTGTACATGAAGAGTTGGATATGCATACAGTATAGAATGTTAATTGGAGTCATGGTGGTGATGAAATGTCAAAGGTAGCATTTCAGTTATTCAGTCTCAAAGATCGTGACACTTGACAACATAAGTTTACAGTATGTGCTTTTACTGTCTATATTCACTTACAAGTCAATACCAAACACAAAGAACATGGACTCTTATTTGCCATTGCATAATGCACCAAAAGACTGGGGTCTATGTTGCTTGTTTGTAAACTACATAGACCCAGACCTGCAAGCATATAATAGGCTACGATAGATCTGGATCTGTGTGATTTGCATTTGAAATCAACTTCTAAGTAAGTAGATAAGTAGTTACATGAAAGTGATAACGAAGTGGTAAAATGATAAATACTTAACTGATTCACAGCTTTTGGCAAGATCATGGTGAGTTCTACCTTCGTACTGTATAAAATGCCTTATACTGTATATAATGCCTTATACTGTATGCGATGCTTTATAATGTTTATAATGTCTTATACTTTATATAATGCCTAATACTGCATATAATGCTTTTTATTGTATATAATGCCTTTATAAAAATATTAGTTTTCAAAAAATGCTCATTCCCATCACATAGGGACATTATAGTTAATTTAAATAATGAAATCCTACACACCCCCACCCTCAAAAGGTTGTTAACTTTACAATAGTATAGAAAAATCTGCAAAATCCATATGCAGTACGGTCTGTGAATGGGGTGAACCAGTGTGGTACATGTATATACCAGATCTTACTAAATACCCACTATGGTGGACATGGCTTTTTACAGTCTTCCAGTCATTTAAACCTTAGGCTAACAATTTTAATCCATGAGTTGATAATGTACTAACAGAAATAGTCACTACCATCTATGCTCATTTATAAGTCCAGTCTAGCTGCAAACAACACAGACACTAATCTGCTGTTGTACTATGCATTAGCAGCTCAGGGTCTGTTGTTTTTCCGATTACTCCTGACAAACTGCATAAACCCAGATCTGCCAGTACACTCTGAAATGTATATTATTATGTGTGTGCAGTTTGTAGTTGCAGTCAACTATATAAGCAAGTACATACTGTATTTAATTGGTTCAGACTTTTCACATAATACTTAGCTAACTTAACATGAAAGTACCGAAAAAAAATGGTACACCGACGATGGCAAGTTCATAGTTGAGAACAGTGTATCTGCTATAGAAAATTTGAAATGCATCACAAGTCTTTTAACTAGGGTGTAGGCTGAGTCATTTTTTTTATCTGACATTTTTATTACTTCAAGGAAGCTGGCTTTACATATAGTATACAGACATGAAAATTAGAAGTTAATTGGTGGAGTTGGGTAACATTTTTGTAAATTTTCCTCAAGTACTGTCATTGCTTTGTAGTTTTTATCTTCTGTAATAGCCTGCTTTCATGTCTGAGTACACAAGCAATACGACTGCCTCCTTGACTGCATATATATATATATATATATATATATATATATATATATATATATATATATATATATATTGTATCCAAAAAATCTTCCATGGAAAATCGAAGAACTCCATTAAGTCACAATTTCAGCAGTGTATTTTTATGATATTATGGAATAGAAAATTATGTAAATTACAGAAACAAATTTAATAGGGGGTGGGGGTACTTGTAGAGCAAGAAACATTTAACTTGCCTGGCACAGTATACCATAGGGATATGAAATTTTTTAGGTCAAGATATTTCAGAAAATTCTTTTAATTCTTTTTAAGGGAAAGGTGATTGTTTTTTAATGTGAGAAAAATTTGATAAATGATTCAAAGAGGAAGAGGTTATAGTTTCAGGTGATCTTTTGAGATGTTTTTTTTTTTTCAGGACAGAATTGTTTTGCAAGCATTTTACAGGATTGGATATTGCAGTGTCCCTAGATCACAATCATGAAAAATATAATTCAGGAATACTGACAGAAATACTGAGAGAGTAAGGAACTGGGATGGACAATGGTTAGCATAGTAGACTTGTAAGTAAAACTGAGACATTTGAATCCTACCGTAGGATCAGCCCATGCAGGTTTTACTGTGATGTGTGCATGAGTAAGGCACTCAACTCCAATTACCTCACTTGACACCAAAATAATCTACTTATGATGCTTTGGCAGTAAAACACTAAACAAAACCAAAACAAAATGATACAACACAACAAAATAAAGACATTAATGCTATCACTGTAGGTAGAAAGCCAAGCTCATAATGTAAAGATTCCTGGTTGAATACCTCTCTAAGCAAGCCCAAGACAGTTCTCACAGTGTGTCTTTGGGAAAGGCACTTAACTCCCATTTCCTGGTCATAATATAACCAATAAAATGTTAAAAATCAATCAACCAACCAGCAAACTAAAACGTGGAATGTGATTGTAGACAGGAGACAGGATGAAATACAATTAATAATAACAGTTGTTGCTATGAAGTCAGGTTTGATTTGATTTATGTTTTGGGGGTTTTTTTGAGTGTTCCAAACTTTCACTCCTCTTCATTATCATACCCAAATTGTCAGAATAATTACCAACTTGAACATTTTCTCCCATGTCTCTGTCACAAATGTCACTACTGGAATTTCTCTTACAGTTAAGAACCACATTTTACACTGAAGCATCTTTTTCCAAATATGGTGAATGGTCATCATTCCTATTCATTGGCCTCATCTCCTCCTCATCCCCATGCATCTCCTCCTCCCCTTCACTGGGTCCTACCTTGACACACAGAACAATAGTTAGGACCATTCCCAAGAACAGAACACCACAAATGGTACCCAACACAATCATACCAATGGAGATTATTTGGAAAAGTTGATTGGTGATTGGCTCAAAACACCCATCAACATACAAATTCTCATTCTTTGCATTGTATGGAGGGTGAAGTGGGGGTCCATACAGAGGTGGACCCAATAGATCAGGGTCTCCTCCCTGACAGACAACAATGTCCATATGATTATCACAGCAGCTCTTTGGCACATAATTATGTCTTCTCTGCTCAGGCGGCATGAGGCGATGCCACAAGCTCTGTTTACGATATAAAGCCCATGATGTATTGTCATTCAAGCCTCCATAGGCTCCACAGCACTGATAGGTTTGCTGCAAGATGTCCATAGATTCTGTAAAATATTGGTTAATTTCACTTGTATTAGTCATGAATCCATACGTTTGAGCAACACTGTAATGAAATTGTTCCTTCACTGTATTAGTGCTCAGTTTGTCTCGAAATACAATACTCATAACACATGCTGCAGCAATAATGATAGTAACGACAAAAAGGGAAAACAGATAACATCCTAGACCTGAACGGTCACGTCGTATCCCACAACACATACAGAATGACAACAGGAGAGTTAAACCTCCACCTCCTATTAGTCCATAGGCAATGATTTTCGGTAGCTCATTTCCAAACAGAATGGCAATACGTGTGACATTTATTCCAACAGTAAGACTCCATATTCCAGCAGCAACAGCTCCAGCACTCACAAGGAAAATAAATATATTTAGAATTTGTAAGGCACAATCCAAACAGGTCAGAGCTGTTAGACCCTCCTCAGGATTAATGCTATAACTTCGATGACTACGAAAAGAAAACACACTTGATAATCTGTCTAGTTTTGGCCTATGTGGTGAGTAAGAACTTTGATCAGCATATTTTGGTCGGATACTTTGTTCATCAGTCTGACAGTCAAATGTACCTGTAGAAGGAATATCTCCAGTAGAAGGTTGACTTTCCTTCCTTGGAGCAGTTGAAGATGTCGCAGAGGAATGCATAGTGTTTTGACTCGTTTTCACAGGGATTTGATGAATAATGCAGTCAGCTTCAATTGGAACACGATTAATGGGGTGTTCAGCCTTTGAATACCTTGAAAAATTGGTTGCACGATTAGGACATGACACATTCGATACACACTCTGAGTACGACGGGTGGTTGAGTTCAGTCAGCTTTGAATCTCTTCCACTTCCAGTGTCTAGTTTGAGTAGCTCAGTTTCAGAAGGATCCTTATGAATCCCTGTGTCATAGACCTTGCTTGCTGTGTTTCTACAGTTGTCAGATCTGGTTTGGGGTCTGTGGTTTGCATAACAAGAAGCCTCATCATCTGATATCCTATTGAGGGTGTTTGACCTCATATCATTTCCACTTGAATCGGTGAAAAGTCCCGAGTCTGTATTCTTACACTTTATATCTCTTGCCTTGGTAGTGTAGGGACTCCGTTCATTGTCATGTTCCCAGCTGTCTGGAAGATTCTTTACAGTATCAGTAAAATGTGGTTTTTCACCTATTCTGTTGTACTGACAGGAATAAATTGTGTCATCTACAAAATTGTCGCAGTAATCTGTATCAAATTGTGTGGTCTCAGATGTTACACTTGTACTCTCAGGAGATGAGCTTCCATGCTCTAAATGGAAATGATCCCAATCAGATAGTGTTGATTTACCTTTCTCATTAGAATTTCTCTTAGGTCTGGAAGGTTTTCTGCACCTGTATTTTTTGTTGCACTTGCAAATCAGATGCGACTGAGATAATATCCCACCTTTCTGAGGAATGTGATGGCAGTGTTCACTTTTTAGTCTCTTCTGCAATTTTGCACGTTGTTTAAAAGAATTGTCATGTTTTGGACAACTGTGGAACTCCTCTGTGTCGTCAGTGTCCGATGTATATTGAACAGGAGGCTTTTGTAGAACTGTCAATCCTGGTAGGTCGTCTGTTTGGATACCAACAGTTTTTCCACGTTTATTGTCCTTCAAACTGCTTACTTGAAAATCACACTGAATGCTTCTGTCCATGATTTTGAGGAGTATGACTCGCCTACTACTACAGTTACTACTTCTACAAATAGAGAAATGTCTAATACACACATTGCAGAGAAAATCAGAAGTTTGAACTGGAAACAAATTATTTGATCGTCAGTAATTTTTAACTTGGTACACCATAAATCCACTTAAACTTTCATATGCTTGTATGCAGCAGGTAACTTCTTTCCAGTAACACTTATATTTAGAAACTTCTTTGGTTAGTACGATCTGTTCAATTTCTATTATTCATAAAGGATTGACTTATGGACACTTACTGTGATATACATTTTGTGCATCCAGCTGTTGATGGATCCGAAAACAGCTAACTGAATAAGTCCTTAAATCGGAATGTGAAGTTTGAAGTGTTTGCTTGGTTCATCAGTCTGCTTGCTTATTCATCATATACATTGAATCTCTCAGTCTTAATGATTTCTGTCAACACATTGTGATGTAGCTGTCATAAGGTTTTACATATCTGAATCCAGATTAACCTCTGTTGATAACTTACACCAACTTGGATTTACAAGCGTACCAGTAAGCTTTCAATATATCACACATTCAAATTATGAAATCTCATGGATTTCTTTCCTTCTGGATCAATGAAATAAAAATGAATTAGACTAATTGTCAGTGATTAGTTTATATTGATTGATAAACACACCAGCTTTATGATACAATTTCATTCAAAGAGTTATGTCTCAAAACTGTATATGTTGTTGGATCAAAATGGATATGAATTCAATAATAATACTGCATGAGTTGTTAATATTTGGTTCACTGATTGTTCTCGGGTCTCATGAGACCATGAAATGATGAGAAACTGTCTTTTAATTAATTGCCTGCTGAAATGACAGTCACAGTATTGGTCTGGAAATAATTGGGCTTGTAGGCATAATTCACAATGCATCCATCACTCAACAGATAGAATTCAGTTCATGTCCTTTTTAGTTTTTGTTCGTAGGATGTATCTCAAAAATTCTGGCTGCAGCAAATGATAAAAAATTAAGTTATCATTCAGGACATAAAGTTTCTAATGGCCACTTTTGCTGTGACCAAATTGCATCAGTGTTTAGAAAGCTAATGTCAAACAGGAATAGAAAGTTGCATGTTAATTTTGATTGGTATCTAAATATAGTATCTTTGTTGCCGGTATCATCGGATGGTATCCTATATTTACCTGGCTTAAAAGCATTGGTACAGATTTCAATCAGGGGATGGTAATTGTGAATAATGGTCTTTGTTTACACAATTTCTATTGTATCAATAACAGTCTAACCACAGAAGGTGGGGTATGGATATCAATCTTATGACACTGATAAAAATCAACGTTTCTGATGATCATAAACTGTGTATAATACGCTAGGTTACTCTGGATCATGGGATATTTCAAATTGAAAATTTAATTTAAAGCAGAACAAATAATTTTTTCCCTTTGTAGATATCAGAATGATCAGCTGGGCATACAATCCATGATATCATGAGAATGTTAAAAGACAATCAGTTCCCAGTTTCTGTTAGTCAGTGACTATTATTAACAAGTATCCCCTAACTTTAAAAATTGAGCTGGATTTCACAGGCCTATATAGAGTTCAGTATGATATTTCCATTCCCACAAAGCAAGTATAATATGAATATTTGTATCCTAATTTGAGAACAACTTTCTCATTAACATTTTTCAAGAAGGTGTTTTCAGAATGATTTGAAATACTTTAATATCCCATTTTAGAATAAATTGTTTATGAAAGTAATAATAGTACGCTTGTTTAGTGCATTTATCAAATCTCCCTGTAAGAAACATGAAATTTCAAATATTTACAATGCACTCAGCTATTCCACAAATTATGAATGATGAAATCCTGAAGTCAAGTCATTCATGAAGTACAACATGACTTTTACTTCACTGTGTTCTCAAAATTTGTGCAATTACAGCATTAGAAGTATCAACAATGCTGCATTTGTAGTTCTTGAAATTAGTTCCAAAGGTGCAGTCACACCTGTTTCTTCACATCATAAATGGAGGCATTATTGAATGGATACAGTCACACATTACCTTAGTAAAGACTTGAAATAGCTGGTTGTAAATCAGTACAGGTATAGATCCAGAAGTCACTCCTAAAAGTACACCGTACCTTGATCACTGGTGAACATAGCATAACCAGAACAGTAGTTTATGGTGCTATGTCCATCTGTCTTAGTTCATGGTTACCATATGGCATACTGGACTAGTCAAGTCAGTTATTCCTCCTAGTGTACTTTCTAATTTATCCAAAATCCATTAGTTCAGAACATCACCAAGTAAACTGTAGCATATACAAGGACTTAGATGTCATTTCCATGCATAGTTGTTCATAACCAGCAACATAACTTAATCCAGGTGCACTTAGATTAATTGGTGAAAGTTTTCAGTCCAGCAATTAAAGTCACAAACCACATTCTCTTTTCTACTACACACAAATGTGATTTTGTTTTCCTTACTTGCCTTGTAAAAATGCTTGTGGTAGATCTTTCTCACGTTACAAAAGTATGTGCATTAGCCATTGAAAACTAAATCAAAGGTGAAAATGCAAGCAAACACATCTGTAAATGACCTATAATGAACAATAGAACCTTCCTCCCCCTGAGCTCTAACAGGACTGTTAAAATCAACTATAGACAAGTAGGTGTTCCTTGCTCCAAACTAGGTATAACCTGATAAATTCCAGGACTGCCACATCATAGGTTTAGCCCCAAGCTCCAAAAATGGGACTGCCATGGGGTAATTTAGTCTGTATAGATAACAGGATGATAACTACCATGTAGTTCTGTTCAGCGGTATACTTATATCTAGAAAGAATTCAGTGAGCAGATTCAACAGTGGTGCCTTGTGATAAAATAGTACGGGCTGCCAGTCACCTTGATCAGTGTTGGTGTAGTTGCAGATATTTAGTATCATGAAGAGTAGTAGTAGTAGAGGCAGGAGCAGACCTTTAGGTGCCTGTCATAGCAAAGCATAGTTATATGAGGTTAATACACTCAGTACAAGGGTTACCTGTAGATAGGCTTATACAAACTACCTATTGGCACAGGTAAATAAAACTTGCTTAGACCAGGTCTAGTGTACATAAAGTTGAGGCACTGAAAGGGTGTTTACCATTTGATAGTACTTCTTTGAGACTGACCATTTTCGGGGGGAGGGGGGAGGGTGCTTGGGACTTTGTTTTAACAAAAATTTCTGTCCATCAAGAAATTTTTAAAAAATACTGTAGAGAAAGTTATTTTGCTCAGCGTGTGTGTGTGTGTGTGTGTGTGTTAAGGTGAAAGGAAAAATAATACCCTGAATGGAAAGAAAATCCCAGCCTCCCCCAATTAAAATAACAACCTCCACTCACCCATGCCATGCACATCAACATATTGGCATATTTATTCATGAGATTTCATGTTACTGACAGTTCACTACAGTACTGTTATAATTAGGGATTTTGTTTGTTTGGTTTGGTGCTTTATGTCATAGAAGTAGGTTATTTAGTGCCAAGGCAATTGGAATACAGAGTTGTGCCCAATGACACACCCATGGTAACTGACCCAGGCTAGTTTGTTGATTGGATTTTAACCTGAACCCTTTCGGTAGTGAGTCCAGCACACCGACCACTGAGCCATCACGGTTCCTTATGGATGTAATTATGGAGAGATCTACTGCAGACTGTATTGGACTTGTCAAATGTCCCTGCCCTAATAAATGTCCCAACCCCTATTTTGAAGTTATAAATTAAGGAATTATTATACACTCAGAGGATTTATTTATCCTTCAAACACTCCAATGACAAATATGGTTAGATTTCTTCAATTTGTATTTTTCTCTGTCAGTTTTTAATGGATAACATGTATTCTTCATTATATGGTAAAGTAGGCAGCTGGTGGTTCTAGTACTGTTTATATATATTGCAGTTGGAGTGGACTCTCTCTGAAGTAGCAATCAAAATAACTATAAAAAGTGCCAACATTGTGATTATATGGCAAAGTTTATAAAATAAAACAAATTCAAGGTAGAATTAGTACTGTTCGAAACTTTTTGATGATTCCTTATAGCTGATCATCAGCACAGATAAACAGACTTGGTGATGGTAGTGGTGGGAAGCATTGATTTTAAGAGTGACAGTTTTCCTTCAGTGTTTACCCCACTACATTTTTCAGAGTGTCCTGGGCACTTATTAGGCCGAATATGGTACAGTCAATTGCTTATAACAGAAGGTCACCGGTGAACGTTAGAAAAGTGTTGAAGTTTGGGGGATCTTGTACTCTTAGTGAAATGGTGGGTTAGGGAGAAGATTCGAATATACTGTAAGTGTGGGAGAATTTTTCATTGCCGACAATTGCTCAAGTTGAACTTTAAGCAGATCACGTTTTTAGTGAGCCCAAATACCAGTCAAAATCTAAATCCATGAAGTTCTTAATAAAATTGTGATTCATTTACAACTTTTAGGTCAAACAGAATCCATAAATAGGGAAGATTTTCATGGATAAAGGTTGAAAATGAAATGTGGCCTTCATCATCTAAATACTTAAGATCCAGATAAATGTTTTTAACCTTTAAGTGTCAAAAAAGTCATTAGGTATTTGGACATCTGGATGCCATATGCTACATGATTGTGTTTAAGCTAAGCTATATACTGTTTGATGACTGTGTTGAAGCTTTGCTATATACAATAGGATAACTACGTTTAAACTAAGCTGTATACTGTTTGATGATTGTTGAAGCTTTGCTATATACAATATGATAAATATGTTTTAAGCTAAGCTGTATACTGTTTGATGACTGTTGAAGCTTTGCTATATACAATATGATAACTATGTTTAAGCTAAGCTGTATACTGTTTGATGACTATACAGTATGATAACTACGTTTAAAAATAAGCTATATACTGTTTGATGACTGTTGAAACTTTGCTGTGTATAGTATGATAACTATGTTTAAGCTAAGCTGTATACTGTTTGATGACTGTGTTGAAGCTTTGCTGTGTACAATATGATAACTATTTAAGCTTTGCTATATACCATATGATGACTAAGTTTAAACATGGCTATATACTGTTTGATTGTGTGTTTAAGCATGGCACTGGTATGCCTCATTAATACTGCTAACAGATAAGGTAAAGTTTTTAGGTAAATTATTTGTTTCACTAATAGATAGATACTAATAGGGGTACTCCTACTAATAAAAATAATAATTTTATTGATTAAGGGTTTTTGGTCAACAAAAAAATAAAAATTACAAATATATAATTTGCAGACCAACAGATCAAACTCTACATTGTTTGTATTTGGACTAAAGTTACAATTGAGTACGTGTATACACATTAAATACTATTACCCATGTCCATCCATCCATTAAGCTTTGAATTTAGGCCATTTGAGCCATTGTGGTGGGGCATCTGTGTCCCATTAAAACATTTATAGTTAGAGTTCTGATGCATACCACTTAATGAAATGAGGTCCATGACGGCACTCACCTTATAACAGGAACAGTATTATAATGAAGGGCTTTATAGTGAGGGAGTATTGTTATAATGAAAGGCCTTCTGGTGAAGGAGTACTGTGTTATAATGAGCATTATGGTGAGGGAGTACTGTGTTACAATGAAAGGCCTATAGTGAGGGAGTACTGTAATTAAGGACCTTATGGTGAGGTAGTATTGTGTTATAATGAAGAGCATTATGGTGAGAGAGTAGTGTGTTATAATGAAAGGCCTATGGTGAGGGAGTAGTATCATAATGAAAGGCCATATGGTGAGGGAGTACTGTAATTAAGGACCTTATGGTGAGGTAGTACTGTGTTATAATGAAGAGCATTATGGTGAGGGAGTAGTGTGTTATAATGAAAGGCCTGTGGTGAGGGAGTAGTATCATAATGAAAGGCCATATGGTGAGGGAATACTGTAATTAAGGACCTTATGGTGAGGTAGTACTGTGTTAGAATGAAGAGCATTATGGTGAGGGAGTAGTGTGTTATAATGAAAGGCCTGTGGTGAGGGAGTAGTATCATAATGAAAGGCCATATGGTGAGGGCGTACTGTAATTAAGGTCCTTATGGTGCGGTAGTACTGTGTTATAATGAAGAGCATTATGGTGAGGGAGTAGTGTGTTATAATAAAAGGCCTATGGTGAGGGGTAGTGTCATAATGAAAGGCCTTATGGTGAGGGAGTACTGTAATTAAGGGCCTTATGGTGAGGTAGTACTGTGTTATAATGAAAGGCTTTATGGTGAGGGAGTACTGTAATTAAGGGCTTTATGGTGAGGAAGTACTGTAGTATAATGAAGAACTTTATGGTGAGGGAATACTGTGTAATAATGAAAGGGAGTGCTGTGTTATTATACTGAAGTACATAATTCTGCTTACTGGAGCCCTCTCTACCTTGATTTATATTGTACAGAAGTGTTATTCCTGTAAGTTGTAATCATTCCAAGAGAGGGCCTTTGTTATGTTTTGCTTGGAGTTACTCCTGCATCGTTTGATAATCTTGTAGATATAGATACGCGAGATAAGACGTTAATTTAGTGCCTTAGATAGATGATACAAGAGATCATAATTTAGTCGGCAATATGCTTAGTCAAGCTACACATCCCAGTGCTTTGCATTGATTACAGCACTCAGTCATGTGAAATAATTCTGTTTTGAAAAGGACCATATTTCAATCTCAGCACCAAACTGTTTTTATTTTCAAATTTTTATGCAGTTCAAGATTAGGAATTTATTCTTCATGAAGTGAAAGCCTAAATTTTGGCACACTGTCCATAAGTTTAGTTTTTTGGCTTGTATGCCAAGCTGTATTGCATTAGTTTGCATTTGACTTGTATGCCAAGCTGTATTACATTAGTTTGCTGGGGCCCCGAGTGGCCAAGTGGTCTAAAGCGCTCACCGTTACAGATCACTGCTGTCTCATTTCTGTCTGTGTGGGTTCGAGTCTCAGGCTCAGCCAATGTGGATACGTGAGAAAGCTTGCCAGTAGCATCTCTTGGGTCAGTGGTTCTTTCCAGGGTTTTCCCAGGTTCTTCCTCCACCATTGATACTGGCCGCCATATATAGCCTATCTTGTGCTGAAAAATGGCGTTAAACCCTACAACAACAACAACAACAACAACAACAACATTAGTTTGCTTTTGACCTGTATGCCAAGCTGTATTTCATTAGTTTGCTTTTGACTTGCAATTGTTTTAACTCTGAGGCTGAGCACAAGCTTTCCTGTCATTCAGGTTTGTGATTTAAGACCTGTTTGTATGTGTGTGTGATTTGGGTTTTAATGTAGCTTTAACAATTTTCAGTCATATTGCTACGATATCTGCTGTGTGACAGTTTCTAGTGATGTCTAGCACTGGGGCATTATGCCGCAGACAATGTAGCATGATGTCCCACCCAGTCACATTATCCTGACACCAAGCCAACTAGTCCTAACACTAACCTCTTAATGCTGAGCACCCAGCAAGGCAGCTGTTAGTACCATTTTTATAAGTATTTGGTATGATTTGGCCAGGGTTCAAACCCACAACCTCCTGCATCCGATGCAGATGCTCAAACCACTAGGTCACTGGAGCGGTCTAGACCTGTTTGTTATTAAGTGGTGTTGTAATCGATGTATTGTTATGATAATATAAATTAATATAATATTTGTGAATATCAGTTTTGATGGTTGTGCTAAAATTTACTTTTTGTACAGTACATTACTCAGTGCACTGGGCAGGGAGTACTTAAATGTTTCGAGTACATTACTCAAAGGATTGCAGAAGTAGTACTTATAGTTTTAAGTACATTACTCAGTGGACAAGGTAATGAGTATTTCATGTTTTCCATACAGTACTCAGTTGACTGGGGAAATAGTGCTCATAATTTTAAGTACATTACTCAGTGGATCGGGGAAGGAGTAATTACTGTTTTGAATACATTACTTAGTGGAATGCAGAAGGAATACTTTTCAGCTTTTCAGTACATTACTCAGGGGACCGGGGATAGATTACCATATTCAGTACATTTGTTATGTATATTTAATTTATATTGTGTGCTTGACTTTTGTCCATGATTGAGGGTAGAGTTATGGCCTACCTGTCCTTTTGCATGTTTTTGAAGATATTTACTAAAAGAATGAGTTATGGGGCCTAAGCTTGTTTGGTATGTTCTGGAAGTGAACTTGCTGACAATATTTTGGAATTTTCCATTAGTTTTTCAGTTTATTCTGTTGGGGCATAGGTCAAGTGGGTATGTATATAAAGATGTTTTTTGAAACAAAAGTCTTCATTTCTCTTTTAAGTTCAGTCTGTTGAATCATTTACAGTTGTGTTCATATATAATTTGAGAGGAATCATCATTTAAGTTATTCATTGGAATTACAAAATGCTGACTCTTTGGACTAAAACACTACTTTGGGATATTGAGGACTCATTCAAAGACATTCTGGATTATATTATTGTGATACAACAAGACAGTCAGAACTGTTGGTACATCAGCACATTCAAGACTAAGAATTAATTTTCTGAACATTTATTTGCTTTTGGACTTGTTATAGAATATTTAGGATTATTTGGGATTTATTTCACAATTTTGTGTCCTATAAAGTTTCACATTTGTGTTCTAGGGAAAAAAATTATTTGTTGATTTTACTACAATTTTGATTTTGCTTCTTTCAGTTACATAGTTTAAGACCATAAAGTCATAACACATTACGCAGTGGACTGGGGATAGCATATTATTGATCAGTACATTACTCAGTGGACTTGGGATAGTGTGCCATTATTCAGCACATTACACAGTTAACTCGGGATAGGGTACCATTGTTCAGTACATTACTCAGTGGACATGGGATAGAGTACTATATTCAGTACATTAATAGGTGGACTGGGGATAGGGTACCATTGTTCAGTACATTAATCATTGGACTGGGGACACCATACAATTTTTCTGTATATTACTCTGTGGACTTGGGATAGACTACTGTTATTCAGTACATTAACAAGTGGACAGGAAGGGATACCATTGTTTAGCATATTGCTCAGTGGATTGAAGAAGGGGTACCATTGTTCAATAGATCACTCAACGGAAGGATGAACTGTTGTTGAGTGCATTACTCGGTGGATCTGGAAAGGGGTACTATATACCTGCAAGTCTGTGTGTTGGTGGAGGGGGTGTTGAGATGAAAAATGTGTTTTGAGATCCCGAGAGATGGTAAGTTTATTTTGCTTTCCATAAAGCAAGATCAAACAATTGTGGATAAGTTATCTATTCATAATAAACGAACAGAAAATTTGGGGGGAAAATGTTTTTTTGAATCATTTAATACACATTCAAACAGAAAATAGTTGGTAGACTCAGTGATTGAAAAGGCAAAGAAAACTTATTATTCCACTGAAATATCAGATAGTGTTACAGAAAAGAATCCTAGAAAACTCTGGAAAACCTTCATTGACTTGAGAGGCAAATCTGTCATTAACCTGCCATTTACATGCATTAGTAATGCAAATGGTGATATTAAGCAAGAACCTCTTAAAATTGCAAATGCACTCAGTGATTACTTTGTGAATATAAATGAAAACTTGTGGATTTCACAACTCCTAGAAGATTCTCCAGTGATGAATTAAATGAACATATTTCTTCAAAACTTAGCAAAGAAGAGTGCTTCAGAATCCTTAAAATAAGCCTTGAATTCATTTTAAATGAATTAAACCAACTTCATGTCACAACAGCAACAGGTCTAGATAATATAAGTGCTAAATTCCTAAAACTCTCATCTGAAGTGATTGTACCTTCACTTAATGTACATCTTCGATCTAAGTATTTCCACAGGTACTTTTCCAAACAGGCTTAAACTAGCAAAAGTAACTCCAGTACATAAGAAGGGAGATCTTTCTGATATGAATAACTATAGACCTATATCAGTCTTATCATCACTTTCAAAGATATTAGAAAGACATGTTTGTAATGTTAAATAACTGGTGTGAACACAGTGGTATGAAGATAAATGCAGCCAAATCAAAAACCATGATTATAGGTAGTCGAGCAAGTGTAAAAGCTGAGAAAAATTATTTCAAAGTAATGATAAAAGGAATGGATATACAACAGTTTGTAAATGAAAAACTACATGGTATCATGATGGACAATATCTTGTATGGAAAATACAAGTTGATAAGGTCATTAAAAAAGTTAATTCACTGCTTTATCTCTTGAACAGAATAAAATTTTATCTCCCTCAAGAACAGAGAAAGATATTCTACAATACATATATCATGCCACACCTAGAATATTGTTATTCTATCTGGGGTAATAGTGGTGTAGAAAATCAGGAAAGATTACTGAAATTTCAAAAAAAGACCAGCTAGAGGTATTCTTGATGCTGATTTAGATACACCATCAACAGATCTTTTTAAAACTCTGAAGTGGCTTCTATTTCAGCAGAGAACTCAATTTCAGAAGGATTTACTATTCTATAAATCCTTTCATGGTTTGGCTCCTGATTATCTTAAATGTAATTTTAAATTTTTTAAAAATGTACATATGTCTTTACTAAGATTGATCTCAAAGAACAAGTGATATTTACCTAAACCAAATTCAGAGTTTTATAAGAAGAGTTTTGCTTTTTCTGGAGACAAACTATGGAACTCCATACCACCTTATATAAAGTCAGCTGACACCTGCCAAGCTTTTAAAAAGCTTCTTAGTCAACATCTAGAGAAACAATTATTTGTATGATTTTCTTTAATTCAGTACTACTACTTTTTACAACATTGCTATCATGTACTCACCCATAATCTTTTACACATGTTCACTACTACTGTACTCTTTATATGAATCCTGTTTGTACTCATCCTTGAAGCCTTGTGCATATTTTATTGTAGCAGTAGATCAGTTGTCAAGTTTTTAACAATATTTGTTTTTTAAAGACACGTTATCCTGTAACAATTGTGCATTTTATATATATATATATATATATACTATTTTTTTTTTGTACAAATGTCATTGTAGAAGGCCTCATGGAAGATTGGTCAGTTGACCAAATGAGCTTCTCCTTTAAATAATGTCATTATTATTATTACTTAGAATTGTCAATATCATTACCACACACACACGTGCACACCACACATTCACACACAGTCACATGATCGCAATCACACTGGTAATAAATAACAAAACAATACTCCAAGTTTCTGTCAGTAAAATTCATTTGTCAGTGTAATACAGTCTTGAATAGATAGAGTCTTTGCTTTCCAGTGCTGTCAACCAGGAGCTTTAGTTTTCCTGAGGCCTTTCTTGACACCATGATATGCCTGTAACATGTATAAACAGTAAACAGTTGTGACAAATACTTATAGAAAACTATCACTCTATGGTAGTTTATACATTTTATTGTCATGGGGTGGATTGAAAGACAATGATCCTGGCATATTACTTAATTGACTGACAATAGCTAGAGTGATGTTGTGTTAAGACTTTACTTTATTGAATGACAATAGCTAGGGTGATGTTAAGACTTTACTTTATTGACTGACAATAGCTAGGGTGATGTTGTGTTAAGACTTTACTTTATTGACTGACAATAGCTAGGGTGATGTTGTGTTAAGACTTTACTTTATTGAATGACAATAGCTAGGATGATGTTAAGACTTTACTTTATTGACTGACAATAGCTAGGGTGATGTTGTGTTAAGACTCCTTTGTGGGGGTTAATTTGCATAGATAAAGTATTCAGAGTAGAACAATCCATTTCATATAAAGTTAGGTAAGTCCACGAACCAAGTGTTGAAGAAACAAAAGTAATTACTCTTCATTTCCTTGAATGATAATGTTTAAGCTATGTTTTTTAATTATTGACAACTTTTTGATCAGCAGCAGCGCTTATTGGAAGTCAGATTTTACAGATATAACATGCAGTACATGATTATTTTGATTGTTGAAATAATGTAGGAGGGTGATTATTTTTGAAGGCAAAATGTTGAAATGCTGCTGTGATTCAAGGAAGGAAGACATAAGTAGTATAGGTGCTTGATATTACCTGTATACTGGCTTACCACTGTATTTTTCTTTTGTGGTATAAACACCTTATATACAATTAACATAAACAAAGAATTTAATGTACTATAAGATATTGACCATTTAATTTTCAGGGGGGGGGGATTGTGATTATCTTTCAGGCAGATTATCGTCTTTTAACTGAAGGTAATACTTTTTTTCTTCAAATAACATAATGGGCATAATATGGTATAATTTGGCTCTAAAGCAAAGCAGTATACTTGTTCCAGCTATTTGAGAGCCATAAATTTACCCCAAAAATCCCAGGCCTCTGCACCAGAAAATTATGTTGTTGGTCCCTCATATAATTGTGGTATACCATGGTATGTATCACACTATGTTCAGAAATACCATGGTATAAAATATTTCTTTGTACCCAGCTTTTATCAGCCGAATGACCAAAACCCAGCAAAATTAAATTTCTGAACTCCTGGTTGATGGAGTTAATTTCACTTTGTGAAGCACAGCACCAATGGGGCAGCATTTTGTAACCTCGCACAATGCCAGCACCATATTGATATTAGTCATTCTGGAGTGTTTGAGATCCATCCAAATATAACACCATCCAGCTGTCAGACAATACACAAAAGCAGGATTCAGTTATAAGACTAACAAGTTTAAACATTTTCACTAGTGTGGCTATTGTGTTTGACATTCCCTTGCAACAATGCAAATGCAGAAAAATAATTTCCTATGCTAAGAAATATTCAACAATATTTTTGGGAACGTTTGAACATCATCTGGTCTCTGATTAGTGCAGACATGAAGTCTAATGACATTTGCGTCACCTTCAGATCTCTCAGTGAACAATTTTTTTAAAAATTTACAGCATCAACAACTTCATCAAGTAGCCTGTATTCTACTCTCCAATGGATTTAAAGACAGAAACTGGGCATAACATTTTCCTTTTTATCTTAAGTCTATTTTGTTGTAAGACTGTGAGTGCATGCACTGATCCATTTGCCAGCTATTTTCAGTTTAAATTAAATACTTGAAAGAAAACATTTTATTTTCCTTTATTCAGATTTGAATTTCTGTTGGGGTTTTTTTTACAGGCTTATATAACAACTTATTAACCCCACCCCACCTCCCTTTGGACAGAGAAACACACTTTTTGCATCTCAAAATAGCTCCCAACACTGTCCAGGGGGTTGGCAAGTATGAAGCAAGTTAAGAAAATTATGTCTTTCTTCTTATGAAAGTTACAAATCATCAGAATCTGGCAATTATGAGCTGGAGGTTGAGGTTCTTGCTCAAAACATTTTGAGAATACGAGGAGAAATTATATGATATACAATGGTACATGTAGTGTAAAAAAAAAAAAAAAAAAATACTGGACCTGGAATTTATATGATATGCAATAGTATGGTATTACATTTCAAAATAGCTTTTGATGAAGGGTCATTGTGGTGTTTTGTATGGAATCTTGAATGGAGAAATGAGACTGCTAGTATCTTACGGGACAATATTGGATCTGCATAGGCCAATGTTAGGTCCAAATACTCTTTCTTCTGTTCACTTGTTTCCATTTATTACAAGCAATCATTGTTTCCATTTATTGCAATTATTGTTTCCATTTATTACAAACAATGTTTCCATTTATTTACAACAATTATTGTTTCCATTTATTGCAAACAGTCATTGTTTCCTTTGATTGCAAATAATCAGTTTCCATTTATTCCAAACATTGTTTCCATTGATTCCATAAGTCGTTGTTTCCATTTATTCCAAATAATCATTGTTTTCCATTTATTGCAAACAATCATTGTTTCTTTTACTGCAAACAATCATTTCCATTTATTGCTAACAGTCAGGAAAAAAGACAGTGTACATACATCTCTTAGTTCTTTAATATTTTGCTGATATTTTAGATAGGCATACGTCATTGACATAATGTTCTTTTAATGTTATTGGCTCAGCAGTTTTGTGTATGTCCACTCAGGACAGAGATTTGGATGTAAAGTGTTGGGCATGGTTTCAGACTTCTACATTGAGTATACTGAAAATGAACACCCAACAGCCATCTCAAAACAGCATTTTAGTTGGGGTTTTTTATATAGCTTGGCTGCTTTTATGTGGAAAAGGCATAAGCACATCATTTTCTTCAAGATTTTGCATATAGTGTCTTACAAATTATCACATTTATTAAGTTAATGAGGAGATATTAGATAAATTTTCCTTCAGTCTTTGTTAAACCTTCTTCCATTGTTCTGATAACATATACCACCCTACTCAGAGATGCTGGAGAAGATGTGGAAACAGAAAATTACAAATTATTCTGCTGCTTAAATTTGCACTATCTGCTGTCTGATGTCCCAAGGAAGTTCCCTCCACTCCAAAAAAATGTTGACCAGAGAGCTAAACTGAGAATAGGGAGTTCATTGCTGAGGAGGTCCACAGTTTGCCAGCATATGCTTCAAAAAATATCTGTGCAACACTGTGACTTCAGGGAAGACAATTTTGACACCGGGTTCTTTAGGAAAGGTCCATGATTAGCACTGCTGAGTGTAGCAGGTTACCATAACATACTGCTGATCCTGCAGAGGCCACTCAGTCATCTGGTTCCTTGAACATGTAAGGCAGGAAACTGAGACCACTAAGAATTCTGCTATCATTATCTGCCCTCCAGTCTATCAGGCTTCACAGGGATATTTTCCTAACAGTCTATCAAGCTTCACAAGGTTTTTGTCCTACCAGACTGTCAAGCTTCACAGGAATTTTTCCCCATCAGTCTGTCAAGCTTCATGGGAATTTTTTCCCCACAGTCTATCAAGCTTCACAGGTTTTTTTGTCCCACCAGCCTGTTCGGCTTTGTATGGTTTTTGTTCCATCAGTCTTGTCAAGCTTCACAGGGTTCTGTCCCACCAGTCTCTCAAGCTTCACAGAATTCTGTCCCTCAAGTCTATCTTGCTTTAAACAGTTCTGTACCTCCAGTCTCTCAAGCTTCACAGGGTTCTGCCACTCCAGTCTATCAAGCTTCACAGGGTTCTGCCACTCCAGTCTATCAAGCTTCACAGGGTTCTGCCACTCCAGTCTATCAATCTTCACAGGGTTCTGCCACTCCAGTCTATCAAGCTTCACAGGGTTCTGCCACTCCAGTCTATCAAGCTTCACAGGGTTCTGCCACTCCAGTCTCTCAAGCTTCACAGGGTTCTGCCACTCCAGTCTATCAAGCTTCACAGGGTTCTATCCCACCAGTCTCTCAAGCTTCACAGGAGTTATGTCCCTCCAATCTATCTTGCTTTACATGGGTCTTGACCTCCAGTCTATCAAGTCACAGGTTTTTTTCTCACTCAAGTCTATCAAGCTTGACAGGGTTCTGCTACTCAAGTGAAAGTCACTGTCATCTGGTTCCCAGAACCAGTCTCTATTCAGACTCCTTAGGACAGTACTGCATATTTGCTTTGGGAATGGTGGTGGTGGGGGTGTTACTCTCCAACAGCAAGGTACAGATGAACAGGTCTTGCATATTTACCAAAAACACTGAGAATACTTCTAATCTTGTGGACCATCACCCCAGCTTATGGTTGCATGGAAATAATTTGGTCTGTTTAGTAGATTTGGCAGTCTCCACAATCAGCTTGTGCTAACCAGACCATTCTTGTATATTCAACAGAATACTGATAGTATTGTTGATTCTGGGAAGGACACTCCATCATGTAAATTCCTGGATCACTTTCTGCACAGCAGGTCCAAGTTCACACAAGACTGAGAATACTGCATAGAGTTCTAGTTTCCTTTGGAAGGGCATATTTTACATGTCAGGCATGATTCTTTGAGCAGAGGAAACACTGTTGGTTGCAGGTAGGCCGCACTCTTAATATGGTTCAAACAGTTTCTATTCAGCAAATACAGAAGAGTTCACAATTCTGAAAGTGCTTTAGCAATCAAATCAACATAACCGGGGTTCTGATCAGTCACATGACCAGTGTCATCTCATGGGATCATGGGGCACTTATGGGGGAAGTGAAATTCACATTTATAAAAGTGCTTTTGCTGTTATAGCTGCCAGACTTTTCCCCAGAACCTTGATTGGTCCAAGATGTTTACTGGCAGTTTAACAGGGTCTTTTTTTTTTAAAAAATATAGATACAGTAGAACGTGTCTTGAAAGATCACCCCTTTTGCCAAAATATTATGGTCTTTCAAGACAAGTGGTCTCTCATTACAGGTCATAATGCTATATAATCAGTAAATCAGTGCACTGAGAACATGGTCTCTCAAGACAGGTGGTCTCACATAGCATTGGTCCTTCAAGACAGGTTTTACTGTACTATAGGAAAGACCAATTTACAATGAAAATTCATAAATGTTAACTGTTGTCATCATGATGTTGTAAGATTAATATTGAGGAATTAGAGAGCACTAATTTAGTGTTGTTGTAGTGAGAGGTACTTGTAAAGGGTTATACAAGATTACTAATATGTGTGGATTATAAGATTATTAGACAGTTTGACAACAGTAGTGGGCACCTCTTGCATGGTTTATCAGTCAGTCAATTCTTCCTGCTCCTGATGACTACCATTCTTATTAAATGTAAGCTGCCCTTGTTACATAGGCTTAATCCACAGATGGATTATACAATTAATCTAATTGGTTCTCATTGAATCACTGTTTCCAAGGTTCCAGTAACATGTAATGGATATGTTATATCTAGTAATTTGATCACTATATTTGCTGTAAAACCAGCCATACAAATTCATATAATCCAAACATGTCAATCCCATTGGAATTGTTTGCTTGACCTGTCTTTCTGGTTGAATATAATTCAACTTGTCTTCCTGGCTAAGAAGGATGTTGACCACATGTTTCTTCATGGGTTGAGGAATTGTCTAATTGTACAACCTTTATGGCTCTGTGTGTGTGTGTGATTTGGATTTTTAACATAGCTTTAACAATTTTTTCAGTCATATAGCTACGATGTCTGCAGTGTGGCAGTTTATATCATGCCACAGACATGTAGCATCATGTCCCACCCATTCACATTATCCTGACACCAGGCCGACCAGTCCTAACACTAACCTCTTAATGCAGAGTGCCAAGCAAAGCAGCTGCTTGTACATTTTTATAAGTCTTTGGTAAGACTCAGCCAGGGTCCAAACCTTCAACTTCCCATATCCAACCTTTATGGCAGTAGCTAATTGATTTTAATCCCTTTGTGTAGATAAGCACATCATATATCTGCTCATAATCCAATTCATAAAACTGCCTATACAAACAAGAGGTTTGTAGATTAGAATTATGGTATTATTAATGTGTAATGATTACATATTGGGTTGAATATTTTTTCATAAATTTATTAAGTTTTCATATAGAAGGTGGTGTAAAAACAAGCATTTTACAAAATACATGTGCAGAATCCTTGGACATATCAGAAAAACTTTTTTATTAAAGGTTAATGCAAAATTCTAAGATGCATGTCTGTTACCATGATTTTGTCCAGTTTTAAGTAAATGAAACATTCTGCCATGAACTCCTCCAATTTTGAGGAAATGATGCTGATGTTATGCTTGTCTGCCCGTTCCAGAGGGAAAGAATATGAGTTTACGAAGCACATTACCAATTACTGGATCAAAATTTTCTAATTTATTTGAATTTTATTATGTAGTCTAAAGAATTAAAAATTATGTCTGTGTGTTAAATGAACCGGCATGTAGATGTGCAGAAATGCTTTTAAATTGTAATCCAAGCCCCACATTCAGGATAGTGGCCAAAATAGCTTTATGGTCTTTATTGACTTGCTACAGGAAATATATAGGTTGTATTCTTCTGGAACAGGTAGCTAAAACTGCTTTTATGCTTTTTGATATTTGAGATTTAAACAGATTATTTATTTGTCAGTCAGTTAAAGAGAATTTAGCATACCATATGTATTCACTTAAAAGTTAAGTCCAACTGCAAACATCATAGACCCAGATCTGCTATCACATAATGCACTAGCAGATCAGGTTCTGTGTTGTTTGTTTTACTGAGTACTACCAACAAACAGCATAGACCCAGATCTGCTATCACATAATGCACTAGCAGATCAGATTCTGTGTTGTTTGTTTTACTGAGTACTACCAACAAACAGCATAGACCCAGATCTGTGCACTTTGGACTCAACATATAAGTGAGTATATATAGCAGGTTTATTTCATGATTTATGAATGGAATGCAAAGCATGAGTGAGTTTTCATAATTGATATTTCCCTGTTTTATAAATATACTTAACACATGAATATAGGCAGATATCAAGTTAAGAAATTCCAGTAGTAATTGCATACAAATCCCATGTCATTTGATACAGCAGTATGACATAAGTATTAATTGTTTTAAATCCCTTTTATGTTGATATAGCATTATAACATAATCAGTATTAATTGTATACAATTTCTTTTGTTTGAATTCTTAAATTGCAATAGCAGTATAAAAGTATTGTGATATCTACTTTTATAATGCAGTTGTGGAAAATTTTGAAACCTTTATAAATGTTTGATCCAATAAACATTTTCACCTTGCTTGGAAATATGTCAGTTCAAAATTCTAAATTAGTCATCTCAAAGGAACCTTCCTGAACATCACTCCTTATTTACATCAGCATTTCAATATGGGCACATTTGAAAACTTGCCATAGCTTACCCAGGTCGGTGGTTCTTTCCAGGGTTTTCCTGGTTTCTGTGACCACCAGTTATAGTAACCACCATGTGTAATTTATCTTGTGCTGAAAATTGGCGTTAAACCCCATAAGAACAAAAACAACAAAGAAATAATACTTTATAGCGTAATCAACCAACCACTGTGGCTGTGCTATTGCTTAAAAAGTTTTCTTAAAAATTGCTTGAACTATTGATTTAATTTGACAGCTTTCATTGTGTCTTCAAAACCTTGTAACCCACATTATCCATCCCATGTCACTCACCATATTTATTACAGTTTAAACACCCTGTTGGCTTATTTCATACTTGGGCATGCCTGTATTAGCTACATTTTACAAGGTATCAGTTGTAAGGATATCAACTTTTGAGATTACAACATTTGAAGATCAATCAATCAGCTTAATCCATCATGTTTAACGTACTCAAAAACATGCCTTCCATATTTCTTTTCACCACACTATCACAACAATACCAAATCCACTTCTGATTGAATAGCTCGGGTAAAGAATTATCTCAACTTTATATTTAAAATAATTCAGAGCCATTTGTTTGTTATGGAAGTGATCATGCTTGGTTAATATCAGTTGTTCCAAGGTGTTAACTTTCTGCTGACAAAGAACCGTGACAAAAAGGACATTTTGCCAAATCACTTTCTTGTGCATATTTCATGTTGTTTACTGTGAAAACTGAAATATTATCCAGTTTCATTTGTTTTCAAACAGCATGCAACCGGTTATATTGTTCTTGTAGGATCAGATATGATCAGAATAACTATGCATTGGGTTACAAACTGGAAATCATGTTTCTTCAAAATATATCACAGTACTAATTGAATGTTCTGTTGTTGAACCTATTCCGGACATATTTTATTGTCACTATTATCAGTAAATCAACTGATAATGCATGCTACACCCAATTCTAATTTTGTTTTTCCTATCAATTTAATACTCATTTTTTCACCATCAGTACTTGAAGAAAAGGATGAAAAGGAAAACTGCCTTCACTTGGTAAAATTTTCACAATTTTTTGCTCTTGTTAATGATTTATCTACAAAACTGTCAAATTTGGGAGCACGTATATCAAAGAAAACTTTAACCAAGTTCAAACAGATAGGTGCCATCTTTGGAGCCACATCAAAATTAGAACAAATACGGTACAGCTGTATTTAAGTCCAGTTTAATCCAGTTGATTGATCCCAGGCACACATGGGCCTCTTGTAAAGATTTTATACAGTATAATGCAATTCTGATAGTTTACAATTTTTATAATCAATCCTTTTGGTTTTCAATTTGCAAGCATATATCTATTTTCATACTATATAAAATTACCACCTGTTGAATCAGTAGTAATTTTTGCAGGCATTTTTTTTTTTAAGTACAGAAATGTTGCAAACAAATTTGAGTTATGAATTTCTTTATAAAAGCCATGACAATTTCAATTCAAACTTTGTAATGTCACTTGGCTGAAAATAATTTGTGTATGACACCATTCACAAACTACAAGTATTGAATTTTCCTTGGGATTATATCAACGGGCTTAACGGATTATCAATAGGCTGACCTGACTTTGAGACTGGAGATACAAAAGAAAAGTTTGAATTATATGTTTACATCTGCTGCAGCAGTATTGATCAAATGCTAATTGAAATTTGTTCAAGATAGTGTTTACTTAACTGTGTATAGGGCTAAGTACTATAATATGAAACAGTACTGGCACAAAGCAATGAATAGGGGGTTATACTTGCTTAATCCTGAAGGAGTTGTCTTCCTTTATGGTTCTCTAAGAATTCAATGACATTTTTCTAAAGAAATATCAAGACTCCTTTGGTTCCTCGTATCACCAGTAAGTGCTTGTAATATGATTATTAAATATTTTTTATAAATACAGGGACAAGAAAACAGATAGTGAGCCAAGTTTGCAGGCTTCATTTTGCTTTAAAATGGTCAGTGTCCAAATTTGTGTATGATTAAATTTCCAATAAATGTTCTACTAACTTGAGACATTTAGCAAGAATGGCAGCAATTGTCCTAATCATGCTGTCTAACATCTGTTTGTATCTCTTGTTATTTTGCACAAAAAAAAACAAAACAGTTATTGGCAAAAAATATGAGACTGATGGTATTTTATCAGCTTATTTGTTACATGAATCCCAATGTGATGTTGTCACCCTTGGCAACCCAAGATTGGGATTGCAGGTGTAATCAAGAAAACAACAACAACTCAGGGTACTAGTGTTCTTTGAGTTTTATGTCTGTTTATTTTTTGTCAAAACTTTGTACTAATCAATTACATAGAGAATGTATATTGTAAAATTCAGTCTTTGTTCTTAGGTAATTTCTTACATAGTAAAGTTCAGTGACATCACACCTATAGAACAAGGTAATTACTACAGTCTGTGACAAACTTTAATGACATCACACCTATAGAACAAGGTAATTACTACAGTCTGTGACAAACTTTAATGACATCATACCTGTAGAACAAGGAAATTACTGCAGTCGGTGATAAACTTTAGTGACATCAAACATGTAAAACAGTCTATGATAACTTTAGTGACATCAAACATGTGAAACAAGGCAATTACTGCAGGCTGTGATAAACTTTAGTGACATCATACATGTAGAACAAGGAAATTACTGCAGTTGGTGATAAACTTTAGTGACATCAAACATGTAAAACAGTCTATGATAACTTTAGTGACATCAAACATGTAGAACAAGGCAATGACTGCAGTATGTGATAAACTTTAGTGACATCATACATGTAGAACAAGGCAATGACTGCAGTATGTGATAAACTTTAGTGACATCATACATGTAGAACAAGGCAATGACTGCAGTATGTGATAAACTTTAGTGACATCATACATGTAGAACAAGGAAATTACTGCAGTCTGTGATAAACTTTAGTGACATCATACATGTAGAACAAGGAAATTACTGCAGTCGGTGATAAACTTTAGTGACATCATACATGTAGAACAAGGAAATTACTGCAGTCGGTGATAAACTTTAGTGACATCATACATGTAGAACAAGGCAATGACTGCAGTCTATATTAAATATTGATTTATTCATTGCTATCCATCCATCCTGAGAAGGTTGTTAGCAAGATTCACACAAAAATTAATCACTATAGATACATGAAATGTAGCTAGCATGTTTGTATACATATGCAGATGACCTGATTAGAGTTCAAACCATTACAGATGTTTTTTCCTATTTCTATTTAGTTCAACAGGTAAAATATACATATATGCTTTTTTGGTCTTTTTTCGGTATCCAGTTCATTATTTTTCTATAGTAAATTTCTCATTGCCCTACTTGTCAAAGGGATGGCATGGCTGCATAAATAGGGCACAAACGTATGCCTGAATAATATAATGATCTGATGCAGTTCTGTGTACATGAAAACTGTGAAATGTTATTATTCTAATTACCGTAATATTTATTACAAATGTACCCAGGGACCGTCACCTGAAGATTATGCCACTGAATTGCTGCAGATAAAGGAGCTGATTAAAATGTCCTGGTATTAAAAATCTTTTACTGCCAGTTCTCTCTTCGAAGTAAAACTTAACAGACCCAGATCTGTCCTCACATATGCCAGCAGATGTAGGTCTATGCATTTTGTAAAATAATCAGTAAAACAAACAATTTAGACCCAGATCTGCTGGTGCATTATGCAATGACAGATCAAGTTTAATGTTGTTTGCAGTTGAACTTGATTTACAAGTGAGTATATATGGTAGATTTTTATTGCCGTCACTGGGAAGTGACCGTGAAAGGTATGTTGGATGTTAAATAAATTGTAAAAATGAATGAAAAATAATTTTGTTATATTTGCCTCATGCATGAGTGAATTTGCTAACAAGTAAATTTTCAAAGGAAATAGTTTGTAAGCTTTGTACAAATGAAAGATGAGTTTATTATCATTGAAATCTTGATACATGAACTTCATATTAAACTTAATGATCTAGAGATAAGGACTTTGAATGTTGAATTACTCAGTCATCTCAACCATAAATCATTCAAGAAAATTTGTATAGACAGTTTTAGCATCATCAGGTATGTTTCTGTTTTGACTGACACCTGAATTTACATCATGAAAGGAAGGCTTTTCTTTATCAGCCTTTACTCCTATTATTCACCATGGTGCCCATTTTCTTTTAGGTCTTGAATTGTTTAGTCTCAGTGCTTTCCTTACCAAAAAGTTACTATCCTTCTAAAGGGCTGGAACCCTGTATATAATAATATGTCTCAACAAAGAGTTATATTTCTTGTAAGGAGATGGAACCCTTATAAGTAATAAAATGTCTCATCAAAGAGTTACCATTTTTTTTAAGGGACTGGAACCTTATGTCTCAGTGAAGAGTTACCATCCTTCTAAGGGACTATAACCTTATACATAATAACATGTCTCAGCAAAGAGTTGCCATCATTCGAAGGAACTGTAACACTATATATAATAATATGTCTCAGCAGAGTTACCATCCTTCCAAGGGACTGTACCATTATACATAATAACATGTCTCAGCAAAGAGTTACCATCCTTCTAAGGAATTGTAACACTATACATAATAACATGTCTCAACAAAAAGTTACCATCCTTCCAAGGGACTGTAACACAATACATAATAACGTGTCTCAGCAAAGAGTTGCCATCCTTCTATTTCTCATGACGTGATCAAGATCATGCATATTTTTTTTTGTATCAACATTCACCAAATCCTGAGGAGGATATTGAAGCCCAAACTCTTCTCAACATACAGTGATTACTAATACCAGAAAAAAGCATGTATGATTGTTATTCTTACATAAAAATTAAAAAAACCTTGCAAATTTTCCAATGTAATCTCAAGTTTCTCTCGTGAAGGTGCCAGTCTGGCATGTTAGCTTTACTTAATCCTTTTCCAGGGTGATTTGTGCCTATGATTAGGTGATGTTACACAGTCTGTGTACACGAGTATCTCACAGGAAAGCAAACTTTGAAGATTGATTGACAGATAAGCACTTTTGTGACTCATTAAGCATAATATCTGTCATTTCTGAGGAATAAAACAACTACCAACTGTTTGGCATGTAAATAAATGAAATTACACAGAATCTGGAACATATGTTGCTTGATGCACAGTGAAAATAGACACTGGAGCAGACAAGTGGGGGGAAAAAAATGCTCTTTGCTTGCAGTTTTTTTTCTATCATTCTGGGTGAATACCTGAGCTGGGTACCACAAAATATTTTGTACCATGGTATTTCTGAGCATACCATGATATGTACTATGGTATACTGCAGTTATATTGGGGACCAACAATCTGATGTTCTGGGGGCAGGGGCCTGACATGTTTTGTTTAAAATTTTTATGCTGGTCAGTAGCTGGAAAAAAAAAATACCTTGCTCTGATTTATAGCAGAAAAAACAAAACATCATATTATATCCATTATATTATTTGAAATAATATTCATCTTGAGATAAAAGAAAATAAAATATCTCAGATCAAAATTGCAGCCCCTCCCCTCCCCACCCAAAAAAACTTAAATGGTCAGTACCTTATAGTAGATGAATTTGCTGTATTAATTGTTGCATAAGTTGTAATCTAATAAAGTGGGATGATTAAGTTTACATTATATTTGACACACATTGAAAGACATTACACTGACATTACGCTGACATTAGAGAGCTTGCTGGTGACAGTAAGAGGTGTTGACAATGAATTCTACAATTAACTAGCTAAACTACTGATATAACAGACAGTGAAACTTTTGAGTGAGATGCAAACACCAAGGCAAGATATTTATCAGAAAGGGCCAGTAAACATAAAACACACTTACTCTACAAATGAGAAAATGTTTAGAGTACTTGAGAAATTATGTAAAATTCAAGCAAAAACAAACTGCTCTCTTAAAAATCTTAGGGTGATTCTCATTCTGATGAAGGAATACAAGTATTTAACACATTAACATACAGACCAGTAAATAACTTAAATATGACATTTTTTAAATCCAAAATTTTTCCAAAAACTTTTTTTCTCCTCAATATCTTTAACAAGATCCTATTTGGCCACCATGCTGGCATATGTGTCACATATCAAACATGGGATTAAAGGATCATAAATATAATTATATTTGTAATATTGTGACAAATACAACTGTTTTGTTAAAATAAATTAATATATTTTCGAATTATTTTGTCATGAAAAATGAAAACTTGCTGTTACTAAAGTACTAGTACATTGCAAAAGTACAGTGGTACATACCACAGGAAAAAATACCATGGTATATTGGTAATAGTGCACACTTCTAGTGAATATGATATGTTAAGGCACGAAAACACATCTTATTTCTCTACATGGAAAATGTCCTGCATGACTAGAGAACCCAACAGGTTTGCATATTTTTAATCAATACATATACAATACAGAATAAAGAGTCATTTGTTTTTGGTTGCAGCTCAAAAAATGATAAGGAAACTGGATCATCATTGCCACATGAAATATCTATAGATACATGGATATGATCACAATTATTCCCTTTTTCTAATAATGCTGTACAAGCATTTTTATGTAAAAATCACTAATAATGCATTGCCTGCAGATATTTTACCAAAAAAAAATTCAAAATCATCCTAATATTTAGTAAGGACAACAAAAAAAGAGTCACTTTCTACCTGTTGTATTAATCTTCATGCTACCCAGTTGAAATCCTGCATTTCTCTGTCTTCATTATTCTCATTTAGTTGCAGACCACCACATAGAAAGGTCTGTGATTTGGCCCACTTGAAGCTCTTATTGCTTTGATACTTACAGCACTCTTCAGAAATACTGATGTGTTCCTGGTATGAATATGCATACACACATATAGGTCATGCCTATTGTCACTACTAATCAGAAAGAAAATATGTCTATATCCATAACACACTTGTTACATAAAATTTTTATGCCAAAAAATGTCTTGGCTTAGTGTACAAGAGGTGTGGTTGCATATACTTATGAGTCCAGCTGAAAACTGCACAGATCCAAATCTGCCAAGACACAACACAAAGACAGATCTGGGTCCATGCAACTTCTTAGGAGCAGAACAAACAACATGACCCTGATCTGCTAGTGCATTATACAATAGAAGATCAATGTCTTTTTTGAGGGGAGTTGGACTCAACTTGTAAGAGAGTATTGACAGTACATTGATTTCATTCATTTAGCAAAGCAAGTAGCTTGGACAAAGAAATGTCTTTCCCTTTCAGAAAGTGAAACACAAGGTGGTTAAATACAATCCTTTTTCTCAGATGATTGATCTCTTGGCTGGTGTCCATTTGTTTGGTATGCTCATTAATTGACAGTGGGTAATTTCAAAACAAGTGTTTCAAAGATATTCAAAATCAGAGCTGTTGCCCACAAAGAGATAAAATCATTGCTAATAAAAAAAATGGCAGGTGATATGCTTCTGTCTGGGTTGATATCTAGATCATTGTGATCAGTTTAGGTCCATGGGGGAGATCTAGGTCAGTGTTATCAGGTTAGGTCCATGGGACTTTTGTATTTGACCTTAATTTATTCAATTTACAGTTTATTCAAGTTTACATTCTGATAGTAAACCTGTGAAGAATGAAATCTCAGTAAACTGTAATCCGTCAAAACATAACACTGAAATTTGTCTAGAGAGGTTTCATTTACTTGCATTTTAATACAGTTAACTTATCTAAATATTTTTTTTTTTTTTTCAGTTTTGTTTTATATATTTTTTGTGTGCATTTATCAAGCTGTCCAATTTTTGTTTCTACATGATAATTTGGGCATGATAACTTTAATTTCCACATGATAATTTGGGTGTGATATTTTTCATTTGACATGGTAATTTGGGCATGATAACTTTAATTTTGACATGATAATCCAGATGTGATAACTTTCATTTGACATGACATTTTGGGCATGATAACTTTAATTTCCACTTGATAATTGGGCATTATAACTATGTTTTCCACATGATAATTTAGGTATGATAACTCGAATTTCAGCATGATAATTTGGACAAGATAATTTAATTTTGACGTGATAATTAACTTTAATTTCTACATGATAGTTTGGACATGATAAATTTAATTTCCATGTGATAATTTGGGTGAGATAACTTTAATTTCATAAGATGTACCGTGATAAATTTTGGGACAGCATGCATTTGGAGAAATGATCAAAGGTCAAGGTCAGTTTAAAACAAAACTCTGGAAAAAAGTTTTTGTAAAATAAAGTTACATAAAAACCAAACTTTGTCCTGTCTGACTGTTGTGGAAAGACAGTAGGCCAATGATTTGGGGTTTACATGTATGTCACAGCAAACTAAGAAAGAAAATTGCTTTATACATTATAACTGCATGAATTCTGCACCATTTTTTAAATAAAAAAGGATATGAAAATTTTTCCCATAGGGGAAGGAGGATGCCTATTCTTTTGGAGATGAATAGGTATTTGGGTCACCATGACTCATCAGTAAAGGTGGTT
Source organism: Megalonaias nervosa (assembly GCA_016617855.1). Classification (NCBI taxonomy): domain Eukaryota; kingdom Metazoa; phylum Mollusca; class Bivalvia; order Unionida; family Unionidae; genus Megalonaias; species Megalonaias nervosa. The sequence continues at coordinate 70,325 of JAECUM010093147.1, forward strand.
AGAAAATGGGCATTCCAGGTTAGTGCCAACATACATTACTGTTAAGCATGATGCAGGCATGTAACTTACTGTTTAATAAGTTATTGTAATTACACAGTGTTTAAGTTACTGAGTAAAGTTTTGAGATTTGTAATGTCTTCAGGTACAATCTTTGAAATTCAAATAATCTTTTCTCTATGGATTTCATATACATGCAAATTAAAAATATCAGTTTCAGATAAACAGCACACTATATACAGCAAATTTCTTATTAAGAAGGGAGCACTTGAATGTGTGTGTGTGTGTGTGTGTGTGTTTTGGAATTTTAATGTAGCTTTAACAGTTTTTCAGTCATATTGCTATGATGTCGGCAGTGTGACAGTTTATAGTGTGTGTGATTCAGATTTTGAACGTAGCTTTAACAATTTTTCAGTCATATTGCTATGATGTCTGCAGTGTGGCAGTTTATAGTGATGTCTAGGACTGGGACATCATGCCGCAGACATGTAGCATGATGTCCCACCCAGTCACATTATCCTGACACCAGGCCGACCGGTCCTAACACTAACCTCTTAATGCTGAGTGCCAAGCGAGGCAGCTGTTAGTACCATTTTCTGTAAGTCTTTGGTATGACTCGGCCAGGGATCGAACCCACGACCTCCCGCATCTGAGGCGAACACTCTAACCACTAGGCCACCGGAGCAGTCTCCAGTTTATAGTGATGTCTAGCACTGGGGTATCATGCCGCAGACATGTAGCATCATGTCCCACCTAGTCACATTATCCTGACACCAGGCTGACCAGTCCTAACACTAACTTCTTAATGCTGAGCGCCAAGTGAGGCAGCTGTTAGTACTATTTTTATAAGTCTATGCTATGACTTGGCCAAAGGTGGAACCCGTGACCCCCCACATCCGAGGCGAACGCTCCAGCCACTAGGCCACCGGAGTGGTATGGACCACATGAGACCTCTTAAAATTACTCATTTATAACAATTCTATGGATGTGCAAATTAAGTTTTTACTGTAAATTTGTTGCATCAGTGTTCATGTAAACTGAGCTGTATTTAAAGTTTTCTTCCAATGCGAAAGCTGGAGATTTATTTAGTTCAGCTTGAATAGCCATCCAATCATAATGGGCAATTTGTTTGAACTTAAATGTATATAAAAGGGGAAAATATCATTATCAGAAAATTGTATTATTCCACACACACTCACATAGAGAAAGTTGATTACTAGAACTGATACTGTACTCTGGGTGAAACAATTGACAGATTTTTTAATGCAGACATTAACATAAAACATGGAGAATCAATAAATGATGCTTACCTTTTTAAAGTTGCTTCAAGTCTTTAGCAGCAGTGAATTATACGTTTGTCTCTTTCATCAGAAAATGTGTATTAAGAAGTAGGTTGTGTATCACAATGCATATCTATATTTGGTACAGGTATATTATTTAACCCTATAACATGTAATACTTCTGAAGCAGCCTTCATGTAGATTTTCTCATTATTTCAAGGAGATTTTCCCAAAAATATACATGAGAAGGAAATTCTTGAATAGCTTCAGAGAGATCTCCTGGTTTTATTCTCACTTTTTAATGTTTTACCACAATAGTTACAAGGGCATATAGTGTCACCCCTGTCTCCATGTCTGGATATTTGTCCATCCACCTGTCCATTAGGTTAGGTTTTGCAATGTGGGTCAGTTTTCAGGCACTATGGTGAGGAATCCTAGTTCTGTGAAAAGTTAGCAAATTTTAGAGCTCTGAATCGGGAGATATCATATGTATGATGTTGTCTAAATAACAATTAATCTTGTGGTTGCAACATTTTTCTGTAGTGTCATGAGTTGTTTCAAAAGAGAAAGGCATATTACATGATATGTACTGTGTATTTATTTTTTTGTGGTTTTGTAAAATAATTAATGCAAGTTTTTTCAAACTTAAATGTGCAGATATGTCTATGGAAAAATTGTTTTTTGATATATACTCGCCTGTAAGTTGAGTCCTACTGCAAACAAGAACAAACCCTGGTCTGCCATTGCATAATGCAGCAATAGATCAGGCTTTCTGTTGTTTGTTCTCCTTATTACTCCCAGCAAACTGCATAGACCCAGATCTGCCAGTATATTATACAATGGCGGATCAGGGTCTGTGCAGTTTGCAGTTGGATCGGACTTATAAGCAAGTACAGACAGTATGTCAGTGATATGTTCCATTAGCATTTAAATTGATGGTTTGTAGCAATCATGAAATCTTGACAAATTTGTAACCCATAAATAAAGTAAATCTTGTATTCTCCAACCACCTTCTCCCCACTCTCTTCTCACTATTTCCCACCCCCTTTTCCTTATTCCCCAGCCCCTTTTCCAGAACCCCAACCTCCTACACCCCCGTCCACATTGCCAGCATTTAAAATGGGTTCTGATTACTTTCTACCACATTTTGGTTTTGCTATTACCCAAGTTTCAAAAGAATATTACAAAGTTAGGTTAATTTTCAGACTAACTAGCTTATATGAGATATAAATTCCTGTGTTTCCTGTATGTTAATTCAGTTCCATCTGCATACACAGTAAATTATCATATAAACTTTTTGTACCACAAGTTATTGTTCAATGAAGGCAGATAGCCATCATCTCAAGCTTGTTTGTTTAATTTGTCCTGTGGAAGAAGCAAAATTTGTGGTATGCTTATCGTATGGATTTGTCCTAGGACTGGTATGGTTGAATAATGATATTCAAAGGTCAGCTTAACCTTTCCCACAAAACTTAGGATTATGTGATACGATTCTAGCATACGGTTGAATTGTAACCATTCAGCATTATGACCAAAGGGATTGTAGTGTGGGAAAAAATTAAATGTATCAGTTTGAATGGGCTGGAAATAACAATAACAGTTACTAGTATCAGGTTTCAAATGGACCCCTTTCACAATACATGTTTCAGACGAGATGCTATTCCTGATGGCGAGTACTAAATATGAAAACGAGGCTTCACTGCTGGGTGAATGTTGTTGTTGTTGTAGGGCATAACGCCATTTTTCAGCACATGATAGGCTATACATGGCGGCCAGTATTAATGGTGGAGGAAGAAACCGGGAAATCCCCGGAAAGAACCACCGACCCACGAGAAGCTACTGGCAAGCTTTCTCACATATCCACATTCGCCGAATCCGAGACTCGAACCCACGCAGACAGAGGTAAGATGGCAGTGATCCGTAACGGAGAGCGATTTAGACCACTCGGCCACTCGGGGGCCCCCTGGGTGAATGTTCTTCTGAAGATCAGCATTGGAAAGTTTGAATAATATCATCGCATCATGTACACGTACTTAAAATGTTGATAGACAAATATAAGCAATAATAATAATAATAATAATAGTAATCCCCAATGTTTATTTTTTTTAAAATAGACAAACTCACATAGCCAGCCTAATGAGAAGTTTCTCTTAGAAATGTTTTATACTAAACATTTGTTTTAGAATGTATTTTATCTTATTTTGCACCAAACCAATTTAAGCAAGTTCTTTTTAAGTTTTTAAATTTGTCAAATTATGTTTAGAGGTATATACAGTTTTCCTATCAAAGCAAGATAGAAGTATGTAGTTTAAATAAACTGTAACAACAATAAGTGGAAAAACAATCAATATCCTTGCAGATGGAGAAGGAAGCAGCTATCCCCACCATTTCTGTCGAATTTAATACCAATGTACAGATTTTATTTTTTCATCTGTAGTGAAATCTACTAGTCTCTGACTAGTGGTGTATAGTTAGTTACAAACCCAGAAAATGTCTACATAAACCCATTTTCAGAATCCTGGATCTAAGTCTGACAATTATAATTTAAAATAACGTTATTCTTTAGTTTGGGTATTTTATTTTAAAATAACACTATTCTAAGGTTTGGGTATTTTATTTTTCATGGATGCAGTCACTTTTCACGTACACAAATAATGTCTGTTCCTTAAATCTTTAATGTCAGTGACTTGCCTCTCAGCAAAAAATGCAAATGGAATTTCTTTTTTCAAAATTTGTTCCTTTTATCACTGTTTTCGTTTTCTCTACTAAATAGTCATAAATCTGATCGAAATTCATTTCGGATGCGGACCATTGAGCATTTTCAGAGAGCTGTCCTTTTTCCAGCAAATTAGGGCTTAGGTATGCGATACTAGAATGGTGTTTTGTCCACTGACATCATTATTGTTCAGATTTTATATATCAAGTTCTGACATTTGGATTGTTTGTAACTCTCCCAGCAGTGAGGACTTCATTTTGGAATTGCAAGATAACCTGAGAGCATTATTTTCAGGTATTGTGAAACTGACCCATTAGCAACAAGTGGGAAGGGAGAATTTTGAAAACATATCAACATCAGGGACAGGGATTCAGGAAGGCAGTGCAAATCCGGGTAACTGGGTCAGCATCATGACAAATCCGGGTAACTGGGTCATATTTAAAGCTGTTTCAGTACCATTTAGGTACTGTATGGTCGGGGGTGGGGGTGGGGGCAGTTCCTTCATTTTGTAAAGGTTAGCCAATCATTCCGTATGTAAGGGAAGTGGGTGTTGGTACATATATATATAGAGAGAGACAGACAGACAGACAGAGAGACAGATACAAGATTGTGCCTTTTTAGAAGAGATAGAAGAAATAATGGAGATATATATATATATATATATATATATATTATTAGAGTAGACAACCATATCTTGAAACAATGTATCTAAACTGTAATGTAGAACTTGGAGAGGTGGGCAGAACATTACTATGGGTATATATAGATATAAAGAGTGTTTTAAATATTATACACCACTGAGGCCTCTCATTTCCCCCAAGCTAGGAGAAAAGAACCAACGGGTCAGATGTGGTAGAGAACCTATGGGCCAGAGTAATTTGAAATAATGTTTACGCCCTGCGAAGACATATTTTGTTTGACAGAAACAGGATTAGTTGTTGTTATAATGCCGACCTGCCTGAAAATATAGTAAGGGAGCTTATTCTAAACTCCTGGCATTGTTATCCTTCAACTCAGGTATATCATTTATTTTCAGTTCAGTTTCTGTAACATTGTTGCTTGCACAGTCATGAAACTTGAGATTTGCATACAAATGATTGATTATATTACTACACCACCAAGCTAAATGTGATCTACTTGTCAGTCTCCCATGACTTTTAATATACACCTAAGGTTAGGGGTTAGTCTTCAGTATGTACATGTTCTTTGATTAGGTCAGTTCCTAAGACAATGTTACTGGTAAGGTGATCTGAATTTATATATACTTACAGCTTGAAGAGTTCTACACCATCATACCAAAAGAAGGTCACTGTGAGCTATTGTTCATACTAAAGTGACCATGTATACTTTTATAGTTTAGGTGGTTTCTCTGACACTGTTACTTGAGCAGTCTCAATCATTGATCTGAGCATGCATCCTGAGAAGCACTACACTACTGAACCAAAAAATGGTCACTATGACCTACAATTACTATCTTGCTTTTTCATAATCACCAGTAAGTAATGATCACTATAACTTGGTAATTATAAAAAGAAACCACTCTTTGTCCTAACTTAAATATATTTAGCAAGCTTTCATGTATTTTGGCAACTATGTGTTTTGTTTATTTGATCCACATGCAAAGTTTCAAGACCTAACTAATTAAATCAATTTATTTTGAAGTCATACATTTGACACTTAAGTGCATGTTAAGGGAGTTAATAGATATTTCTGTAGACATTTCTGTCACAACACAGACAGGATATTGTAAACAATTTATGGGAGTAAAAGTTGGGTGTGCCACACTAAAGAAAGTGCATGTCATAAAATCTTTAATATTTTTCAAAAATGAACAGCACACAGTGCTTGGTACTATGTGAAAACACTACATGACTGTGATATGTCTTGGTATGCAGTAAATTCATACAGAATTTTCGACCATCTCTCACTCCGTCAGACCAGTTTCTCTCATAATAAGAGATTAGTTAATGGTAAGATTTTCCTTGTGATATTTTGAACTAAAGAACCCATTCCATGGAATTATTCTAACTAATAATGTTATGTGTGTGAGAGTAAACCTGTAGATGTAATAAATTAAATGTCATGTCATGATTGTGTGTGTATTCCACATGATCAGTAACTTACTAAGAAATCAGAAATGAGAACCCAAAAGACTGCATTTCACATCAATGTACTGTGAATAACTTTGTGAGGAAAAACAATAGTTCTGACAGAATTGGCACATTTTATTATTAAACACGAGAATGTACCATTCATGTACCATTCATACCATGTATAATGTACCATTCATGATGATCTCATTTACTGTGTGGAAATTTTAAAATTGGATTAATTGTAAATTTTGTACTGTGAACATGATTGGTTTCTTTTTAAATTTTTTTAATACCATTCAAGTGAAGTAACATTTTGATATGCACCTGTTTTTTTTAATACTTTCTTTCTTTCATCCCAGTATTAGTTCATTAGCATGATTATACCAAACAACTTGAGGTAGATGATAAAATAACATTTGGAAGGCAGTTTTCTGTGCATATGTAGATAACCTGATTGGATTTTCTTGTTTGAACAGTTTTGGGATTATGTTTAAATCATTGTTTTGCACTTTTGGACTTTTATATTGAAAACCTTTTTAGCACGATTCCCCAGAAACTGCTTGACTTGGCAAATATAATTGTTAGTAGTTCATAAATGATAGGTTAGCTTTTTGTACATTTCAAATGAATTTTCCAAGATTTTTTAAAATACTTTTGTGCCTACAGTACCTGTGTGTTTGTTGTTTCCAGTTCATTTCCAGATCAGTTCTTTAAGTGCCAAGGCAAGTGAGCTTATGGTATGGCCCATCATGCATCTGTCCATCAACAGTTGAATGTTAGCTCTCTATTGTCCATATTTCTGATTTTAATAAAACTTGAAATTTGGGTTTATATCAACATCTTGGATAGATTTTAAAAAAAGAGCAAGATTCACCTATCTAGAGTTGATATGTCTGTTCCAATCTCAGTCAGGCTTGGAATATGGGTTTATTTCATCAGGATCTTGGATTGATTCAATAAAGAGCAAGATCCACTCATGACAGTGAGATAATCTTGCATCTGAATCATGGAGCTTCTTGCCACTTTGGTAGCTATATTTCTTGTTCAGTTTTGATCAGTCTTGGAGTGTGTGCTTAAACTTTACTATTAAGATTTTGGACATGTTCAGTAATGATCAAGATCCATACATACTGATGAGGTGATTTCTGGAGCCACATTTCTGATCCAGTTTTGATCAAACATGGAATATATACTTAAAAGTTTGATAGTGATTGAAATGTATGCATATTAATGACTTAACCTTGCACCTGGATGGCTGAGCTTGTTACCTCTCTGAAAATTATGTTTCTGATCTGATTTTGATCAAACTTGAAATATTGGTATAAGATCTTGGATGGATATGATAATGTGCAAGGTCCACAAATACTAATGATGTAATCTTGCTTCTGATTGGCTGCATTTGTCACCACTCTTTAAACAATATTTGTGATTCAGTTTTGATAAAATTTGGAATATGTGCATCTATCATTAGGATCTTGATCAGTTAAAGTAATGAGCAAGATCAATGGATATTAATGAAGTGATCTTGCCTCTGATTGACATGGCATTTTACCATTCTTGCCATAATTGTTTATCTCTTGCATTTATTATGAGCAAGAGACTGCATATTAATTGTGCCTTCAACTTTAGAAGGCATATGGTAAAAAAAGATCAAAACATGATAGAAAGTATGGGAGCTGGTTTATATAGGATGTGTTCTTACAATACTACAAAAAGCCTGCTTATTCAAATGGTCAGCTGTTAAGTTATTTAAGCCAGATGAATGATATCAGGTCTGATTGGGCCTCTTGTTAAACAAAGAACTTACAATTCACATAGTATTCATTATACTATAGATCCATTTCTAACACTGAACACCCTTCCATATTAAAGAATTAATGCTAGAATGTTGAGAAAGCATTATCTAAATTGCCTGTTTCTGTTTTTATGCTTCAGCAACACATAATTGCAGATTAGGCATTGCAGATGCAGTGATGAAGTGTAAGAGGGAAATTATAATAAATCCAAATATAGAACTAGGAATTTTTCTAAGGGGGCTTCGATTTCAAAAGGGATGGTTTTTATTTTGCATAAAATGGACAATTAACTCCAATTTTACTCATAGTGTACATTTTTAATGGAATCTCCTATGCTTCCACCGCCAGAAGAGATTGTATGTTTCTGTTGGTACCAACATCATTATTAACATGATGTATATGCATTAATGGACTTTCAGAGTTCAAAATTTACTTTTTTTCATCGCAAGCAGGATTCTGAAAATTTTAATATTTTCAACTAGTAACAAATATTTTAGTGTCTGTTAGCACATATTTTCATCTTGCAGAAATTAGGTTTTCAGTGTCTACTAGCACATTTTGCATTTTGTAATAAAAATTTCAACACAAAAATATCACTATTAAGAAGGTGCTAGTTCATTATTTTTCAACCAACAGAATTGTACCTAGCAAAATGCTAGCTTGCCAGTGTCAGTTTTGAGCCCTGACATTGATTCCAAATACATTGAAACCTGTCTTGAAAGGCCACCTGTCTTGAGAGACCAGATTCTAAATGAGCAGATTATTGATGACCTGTCTTGAAAGACCACCTGTCTTGAGAGACCATTATTTTTTGGCAGAAGGGGTGGTCTTTTCAGACAGATTTTACTAGCACAAAACAACAACCGCTCCGGTGGCCTAGTGGTTAGAGCATCCGCCTTGGATGCAGGAGGTCGCAGGTTCGAACCCCGGCCAAGTCATACCAAAGATTTAAAAAAATGGTACTAACAGCTGCCTCGCTTGGCACTCAGCATTAAGAGGTTAGTGTTAGGACTGGACGGCCTGGTGTCAGGATAATGTGACTGGGTGGGACATCATGCCACATGTCTGCGGTGTGATGCCCCAGTGCTAGACATCACTATAAACTGCAGACATCATAGCGATATGACTGAAAAATTGTTAAAGCTACGTTAAAAATCTAAATCACACACACACACACACATATGCACAAAACATACTACAGTTGACAGAATATAAGAAAAATAGTTGTTATATTGCTGTTTAAATTGGTTCAGGTAGACTAAGGAACCATGATGGCACAGCTGTTGATATGTACTCACAATCAGTGGGTTGGTAATTCTAATCCTTCACAGGTCAGTGGTCATGGTGTATCTCTGAGAAATGCATTTTGCCCAAATGCCTAATCACTAAGTTCAGTTAAATTCATCAAACACTAAGGGAGACTAAATTTCAATCTATTTTAGTTTGAAGGCTAAATTTAAGATAATAGTTTGAAGATACTGGCAAAGGTAGGACAGCATTATGTTTCAAGATGGTATATTAATAGATACTGTTATGTACAAAAGACAAAAGCATAAGAATTGTTTCCCATGAACGACTCTTAACTTCAATTCTCATGTATCTCATCTCGGTGGAAGCTTGAGTTTAGCAATTGCTTTGATTTCCATGTGTGTGTCTGCCCAAACCTCTGTCCACATCCAGTAATAATCACAATGTTAAAAGTTTTTATTTTCCCTTTATTTCAATACCATTTGATCCCTATGTTCTTTGGATTTTGGGATATGGCTGAAAGGTGGGCTGGATATACAGGTTTTTGTTAAAAATTAAATCGCTGTGTTAATAAATTTGAAAATTTAATTTTAATTCTTCAGTTAAAACTTGGATAGCACATTTTGTTTCAAATTTTCATCATCATATTATTCTAGGATTGGTTTGAGATGTGTGCTATTCATGCTGGTACTGAAATATCTATGACAGATTTTGAACTTCATTATCTGTTTATTATGTAAAAATTATGTAATGATAACTTACCAATTCCAGATGAATGTTTCCATTTAGATTTAAGTCTGAATAATTATTATGTCAATTATCCAGTGACAATATCCTTTGGAAATAAATACGGAATTACTGACTTTCACTTTTCCGCAGTGTTTCAAAAGAATATGTTGGATTATTTCTGCAGGATTGAACACACAAGGTCTCTGTCAGAAACTTCAAAAATGTGCTAGTTCATGACCATTTGCCCTTTTCATCTATCACTTTATACACTATTAGCCTCATGTACTATTGCAGGACAACCAGTATTTCTTATATGCTTTAGTAGGTGTTCCCTCACCTGCTTACTGGACTATTATACTTCATTACAGTAGTGTGCCAAATAGAAACAATATATACCATATATATTCACATGTAAATTGAATCCATCTGCAGACAAAATAGACCCAGATTTGCCATCACATAATGTGCCATCAAATCAAGGTCTATGTTGTTTCTTCTACTGATTACTCCTAACTAATTGGATAGACCCAGATCTGTCAGCATGCATTTTGCAGTTGAACTTGACTTATAAGCAGGTATATATGGTGTGTAGGCATTAAACAATTCATTTAATGAAAAGACATTCATGTTTTGGAGTTCATTTTTGCAACATACAGGACATGTCAGCTTGTTGGGGATGGTTTATGACATGGCTTTAACTGTAATATGATCTGCATACTGATGTCAAATGACCCACCCCCACCCCAGAATATTTCCAAAATTTACCTAACATGCACGCATGCTGTTCTTTTAAAGGTCAGGACATGCTAACATGTATGTGTTGCTCTGTTAAAAGAACCTGTTTGAATGAATGTATTTTATGCTAGACTTCTTACCTTGTCCTATTGACTTATAATAATGTTACAGGACTATAGGCAATTTACACAGACTTAAAGGTATTAAAAACACATTGTTTGGTTGTACAATTTGTTTTCTGCATGGTTCTGTACTGCTGTCATAATTCCTATATCTCTAGAACAGAGTAGATGAAATCTTGAAGGCATTGTTACTAAACTAATCCAGCTCTTTTCAAAAGTTTAATTGATGTAATTTGCTCTAACTGCCATCAAATAAATTCAGCCTTAAGAAATACTGGATGTATTGTCCACAGTGCCCTGGTTTCTAATTATCAATACTGCATAATGAATTTTAAATTATCGAAAAGAGCAGGAAATTGAAAGTATATGAAATATATGAAAGTAATTGGTCCATTGCATTGTTGGTTGGAAAAATACCTCTAGTACAAAGACAGTGACTACCTTGTGAAGAGTGAACAAGTGATAATGATAATAATGTAATAATAATGAGGACTTTGTATAGCACCTAATCTTTAGAAGCTATAAGCGCTTTACAACATTTGACAAACATATATAATGATATGATTACAAAAAACAAACACCATGAAATTAGAAAACAGAAAATATGCTGTAAATATTTAAGGTAAGGATACATTATTAGGTCTTTAAGTCTGTTCTTGCAGTTGAAATAGGTGAGTTTTAAGAGCACTCTTGAATGAGAACACTGTGTCTTTGTGTCTAAGTTCAGTGGGTAATTCGTTCCATGTTGCTGGGCCCTGGTATGCAAAAGAACGTTGTCCATATGACTTCATTTTTATAGTGGGAATAATGAGAATACGATTGTCAGAAGAGGATCAAAAGTATCTTGCTGGTGTGTACACATGGGTGAGGTTGGACAGGTATGTTGGACTGGAACCCGTCAGTGAAACATAGCACAGAGAATAAATTTTGTGTTTGATTCTGGATTGAATGGATAGCCAGTGTAGGGTACAGAGCAGGGAGGAGGTGTGCTCTGATCGTGGTACTCTAAGGATGATCTGAGCAGCTATATTTTGAACTTTTTGAAGTTTCTGGAGTAGATATTCAGACGAACCAAACAGAACTGAGTTACAACAGACCAGTCTTGAAAGTACTAAGGAACGCACAAGTATTTTAGTGGCATCAACTGAAAGATAATTGTGAATGGAGCTGATGCACTAATGATCTAAGGCACTTGTCTTTACAAATCACTAACATCTCACCTCTGTCCATGTGGGTTTGATTCTTAGCTTGGCTAACACGGATATGTTTATGGTCAGGTGGCCTTGTGGTTAGAGCATCAGCCTTAGATGCATTAGGTCACGGGTTCGAACCCCGGCCAAGTCATACCAAAGACTTATAAAAATGGTACTAACAGCTGGCTCACTAAGGTACTTAGTATTATGAGGTTAGTGTTAGGACTAGTCGGCCTGGTGTCAGGATAATGTGACTGGGTGGGACATGATTCTACGTGTCTGCCGCATGATGCCCCAGTGCTTGACATCACTATAAACTGCCACACTACAGATATCGTAGTGATATGACTGAAAAATTGTGTAAGCTATGTTAAAAATCCAAATCACAAAAACACACACATGGGTATGTGAGAAAGCTTGCCAATAGCTTTATGTGGGTCAGTCGTTCTTTCCAGGGTTTGGGGAGAGGGGTCTTCCTTCACCATTTATACTGGCTGCCATGTATAAGCTATCAGGTGCTGAAAAATGGCATTAAACCCATAACAATCAACCATAGATGTTAAAAACATTAAAATTAAAATAAAAAACATAAAAAAACGCGTTTTTCCCTCAAAAAATAAAAAAAAAAAAAAACGTTTAAAAAACGTTCAAGTACTTTTTATGCAACACAAAAATCAATTTCACTCAACGTCGTTATCACCATCTGACTGATCTGACCAATCTATGGTTTCCTCCATATAATTGATATTGTCCATCTTTGCCTTTAGGCGAAGATTTGCATGCACAAACACTACATCTCGCACTCTCTTGCACTGCATATGGTTTCGCTTTTTCATATGAATAAACTCAAATGTTGACCAGTTTCTCTCGCAGGCGGAGGCGGACATCACCTGTGCTAAGACCCTAACCGCAACTTGTTGCAGCTCCGGAACGTGAGCTCCAAATGACATCCACCACCTGTATGCTGGCATTTCTTTAGCAGCTGCAACTGCCATCAGTTGAGCAAATAATCCTTGTCCTGCACGATACACGTCGTGCTGTTGCACGGCTTTCACCTGCGACTGAATGTCGTCATGGTATACTCTTTCTGTCATCGCATGAAAGCCTGCGATGACTTCTTCATTTTGATGTTGGGAAAAATGAGAATACTCGGGATCGAGCACAAGGCCGGCTGTGTGTAGATTTGTATGTAACATTTTCCATCTGTCCATAACGAACTGGCGAATTTGTTTTTTTCGTGCTGGTGGTAAATCAGCAGCTTCCACAGACTGATCGATTTGGAACATTTTCCAATATACTTTTCCTGTACAAGGTATTTTTCCGTCAGCCAGTCGCAGTAGCTCAACAATCGGCTCACATACTTTAGTTATTGTTTCCACCGAGCTCCAAAACGTTCCATTCAAAATCGTGCTTGTGACTGCCTCGCCATTCTTTTTATAAACTGCATCATTTAGCCACTTTTTGTACTCACGACTTATCACAGTTTCCTGCAGAACATCCTTAACTGTACTCAAACGTTGCAGCATAATAAAGTGAGTAGCAAATCTTTTTTCACCGGGCTTTAGAAGCTCTAGCTCAGAATGAAAACCTGCTTGGGAATACAGGTGAGTCGTGATGAATTTCACAATATCTTTAGAATCAGTAATTACACTATCTATACATGGCAGCTTCCCTATGTCTTTAAGTTAAAGATCCATTCAGTGAGTCGTGCATGGCGAGAAAGCAATATTAGAATATTGCTGCTGTAACATCTTACGAGCTGCAACACAATTTGATGCACTGTTCGTAATAACTTGTGCAACACTTTCCATGCCATAAGATTCAATGCACTTTGACATCTCGCCAGCAATAAACGATCCATCTTTGATTTCACTGGAAGTATCCAAAGCATTGAGAAAAATACAGCCGTCACCAGTAGCTGCAAGAAAGTTAACAATGGGCTTGTTCTTCACATTTGTCCAACCATCAGACATAAGCGTAACTCCGTGCTTGACGGCTACTTCCTTAAAAGAGGCCATAAATTGTTCCACTTCATGTACTTTCCCAGTTAGCATTTCAGTTGAAATTTTTATTCTGTTTAGTGCTTTATAGTGAGGACCACATTTTGCCACGGCAGTTATTGCATCCTTAAAATAAGTACTGTTGGCAATAGCGAAAGGTATGCTGCTGGCATAAAACAAACGAGCGACAGCTTTGTCTGCATCCTTTTTTGTAGCACTCGCGAACATAGAGGGTAACGACATCTGCTTCTCACTTGCCTCACTACTAGCAGCTTTTGTGGCTTTATCCAGTGCGTCGAGTTTTCGTTTTTTCTCGTCTGCTTCTAGTCACACTGACTGCTGCTTCTGTAAGGCCTGCTGCACTTGACATGGAACTTTTGAACATTTACTGATGCAAAACTTTGGATCTCCAAGTAGGTGACCTCTTATACGTACAACACCACCATGAAATTCTTTATTACAGTAAATGCAACTAACTTTGCTCAAAGTGACATTATCTTTTTCATCTAGTACTAAAACATGTTTCCATTCTTCACTTTTTTCTTTCAGCATTTTAACGGCTATACACAAGAAATATTTATTTTAAATTCATAATTTACTATAGACAATCTTAATCGCTACTTGCCCGCTAGTTGTGTATGTAAGGTTTCAGCACGAGCCAGTATCGTTATGTAGCCCAGGCAGCTCGGCCTACAGCCCAAGCTGTCACAGCAGGAAAATCGATTTTCAAAAAAAACACTACAATTATTATGCGGAATATTGACCGAAAAGTTTATAAAAGATGTTTCCGTAGGCAACTAGGCCTATAAACAGACGGTAAATTACTGGTTGGACATCACTGCGATAGACTGTCACCACATGTGGTCATTTTTTACCCTCGCGCAGATTGACCCCTGCCGTCACTTGGGACTGCGGCAAACATATTTTGCGCTTCAAACTTGGCGCTGAAGTTGGCCATCCCTCTACTACGAGTTCACATTACCGCTATGCATAATCTGCACCAGTATAATGATATTTGTTGCCAAACTTCGAAGGGACACTTGTGAGTTGCAACACTGACACCGCTATAACTTGCATAACTTGCGACAAGCAACATTTTCGATGGACCGACCAACCGACCGACTGTGGGAAAATGCAAAATTTTGATTTTCTTCCAAGAATTAGCGGCTGAACGAGCAGCAACATTATCAAGCGTGAGAAAATATAAAATTCAGGACAGGATTTGGTCAAATTAGTATAAATAAATCAATAAATGAATAAAAAAAACGAAGTTTTTTGGAGAAAATAAAAAACGTAAAAAAACGTTCCAAAAAATAAAAAACGAAAAAAACGAGTTTTTTAGGAAAAAAATAAAAAAAGTAAAAAAACGTTTTTAACAACTATGCAATCAACCAGCCATGTCACATGGCAAACCTCTGCAGGATGTCTGAAGATAATTCATCCATGGAACAGGAAATGCTGTCAAGATCCAGAAATGTGCAATTGATCTCCCAAACTTTTGCTCATGTAACTCAAACCTTTTTATCTTTTGAGTCTTGAGTTTCTAGGGATGTTTCTTATCCATTCTACAGGTATGTGCAAAATGTCAGATGATGATGAAGAAATTCTAAGAGATGATATTGTCCTTTAAGCTGAACTTTCACCACAAAGTTGATTTAAGATGGATATGGGGAGATGCATGCATAGATAGACAGTATGACTTCTCTTTGTCATATTTTGTAACAGGTATAGCCAGCAAAGCAAAACAATAAAAGAACTGTTACAGTACATGACCATGCTTGATTTGAACTTACGATGCAGATAGTGCAAGTACTAGTATATCTCTTTAGAGTTTTTGCCAGGAAACAGTTAATGTAAAAGACTCAGATTGGAGGGGGGGGGGGTCAGAATTCATAGTTCCACTTAGAATAAAACTTTCAAAATTTGTAGACCATGCCAGTTAATACAATACTTACAGCCACTATATTGTATCTGAAACAAGATGACTGCCAAGTAGCTTTGGCTGCTTTATCCCGTCATTACCCATAATACCAGTGTGACTATTGATAGTCAATGTACGTACAGTATACTTTCTTCAGATTGTATAAGTAGATCATATTTCTGTAAGGGTTGGGATATTAACAGATTGTGCAGTTTAATATTTTGCAATGCTTTCAGTGTGGAAAGAACCAAATGACAATGAAACAAGTTTTTGAAGAGGTTTTTGATGTAATTAAATAGTGGAGTATTGCTGTCATTTCCATGGTAACATTGTAGGCTTTGATCCAATAACTGGCACAAGATGGTGTTGTAGAGTGTTGTAACAACAGCTGCAACATTGTCTCCATCTTCTGAACTATCTGTACTATGAAGTCTGTCTGAGTGTCCCTGAAGATCACTTGGCATTACTGAGATGTCAGTGAAAAACACCCGTTAATAGATACATCATTGTGCAGCTTCTCTAGAAAATTTGTGAACAAATAATGAGGATGAAATCAGACTGAATTTTGACACATTTCATATTGTTTCTGCAGACATCTTTTAGATGGAAAGTGCAATACATAAAGTGATGGGTCTTTGCTAAAAGTTGTTTGCAAGCACATCTACAAACATATATTAAGGCGTGGTTGGAAGCACAAATACCAGTAATTAATTTTTTGTTTTTTGCCTGAAATTCCTACACCAGACTGAAATATAAACTTTCTAATTTCTTTACAAAGCAAAAAATAAAGGTTTTCAGTTTTGCAGGTTATCATGTAACACTTTGCAAATTAAGGATCAATACCAATAAATAAAATTCTAAAGTAATGGTTTAAATTCATAAATTCACAATGTATGATTTTTTTTCATTCGACTTTACCACAGAGCTAAAGAACTACCAAAAGGCAGTTTTAAACAGAGATTGAAATTCAGAAAATTTCTTAACTGTTTCAAGACAAAATCTAAAAATATATTTCAAAATTTTTATTTATAGGTTCTTTTGAAGTAGGTATATGAAAGATAAAATACTAAAATGGTTGCAAATAGTTACTATTAAGATGTATATTTCAGTGGAATATGACTTACAAAGTATTTTAGATGTGTCTTTCTAGGTACTTGGGTCTAGATGAAGCATCCAATAGGTACTTTCTTGAAAGCATAATATATAGTATAGTTATACCAACTGCAAAGGTAGAATGCATGGAATAGGTATACCACCTGCAAAGGCACCATGCATGGTATAGGTATACCACCTGCAAAGGCACAATACATGGTATAGGTATACCAACTCCAAAGGCACCATGCATGGTACATGTATAGGTATACCACCTGCAAAGGCACAATACATGGTATAGGTTATACCAACTCCAAAGGCACCATGCATGGTACATGTATAGGTATACCACCTGCAAAGGCAGAATGCATGGTATAGGTATACCAGCTGCAAAGGCAGCATGCATGGTATAGGCATACCAACTGCAAAGGTCAAATGCATGGTATAGGTATACCAGCCGCAAAGGCAGCATGCATGGTATAGGTATACCAACTGCAAAGGCACAATACATGGTATAGGTATACCAACTGCAAAGGCAGAATGCATGGTATAGGTATACCAGCTGCAAAGGCAGCATGCATGGTATAGGCATACCAACTGCAAAGGTCAAATGCATGGTATAGGTATACCAAGCTGCAAAGGCAGCATGCATGGTATAGGTATACCAACTGCAAAGGCAGAATACATGGTATAGGTGTACAACTGCAAAGGCAGAATGCATGGTATAGGTATAAAAACTGCAAAAGCAGAATGCATGGTATAGATATACCAACTGCAAAGGCACAATACATGGTATAGGTATACCAACTGCAAAGACAGAATATATGGTATAGAAATTTTTGTATAAAAGGTATACCTAGTACCTAATGATTGTCAAATATTAGTACAGGCAGTCACATTACACTCTTATATTCTGTGGTAGAACACTTTGAATGCTTTGATGTTATACAATAAAATGTTGTTGTGGGTTTAACACTGTTTTCCAGCACATTATAGGCTATGCATGGTAGCCAGTATAACTGGTGGAGGACGAAGCTGGGAAAACCCTGGTGAGAACCACCGACCCATAGAAAGCTACGGGCAAGCTTTCTTATATACCAATATTTGCATTTCCCGAGACTCTAACCCACATGAACAGAGGTGAGTTGGCAATGATCAGATACTGGTGTATGTTTTAGACCAGGGGTTGGCAACCTGCAGCACGCATGCCACAGGGTGGCATGTCAAGAGATTTTGTGTGGCACGCAAAGGGCAGCCAAAATCTCAATTTTAACGGCGTTACTCTCTCACTGGTGGCTCGCACTTGTTCATTTTCTAATTAATCCAGAAAAAAGTGGCACGTGATGTAAATTAGGTTGCTGATCCCTGCTTTAGACCACTCGGCCCTACAGGCCCCCCCCCCCCCGTAATGTAATGTGATATACATACCATATATACTTGCTTATAAGTTGGATCCAATTGCAACCAACATAGACCCAGAACTATTGTTGCAGAATGCACTGTCAAATCAGGGTTAGTTTTGTCTACTCTACTGATTATTCCTAACAAACTGCATATTCCCAAATGAAAAGGTTGCTTCCTTGCTCTGGATCATGCATGATCATTACTAATTTCGCATATTCAGAGCATAAATATCTTCAGAGTTCAAAATTTTCGGCAATATCACACTGCCTTCTTCAGTGACATTAGTCGCCAGAAATTTCAAACTCTGAAGATATTTATGCTCTGAGTGTGGGAAATTACTAATGATCATGCATATATCCAGATCTGCCAACACATTATGTAACAGCTTATTTTGGTCTGTGCAGTTTGCAGTTGGATTCCACTTGTAGGTGAGTATATATGGTATAGAAAGTACAGTTGGAAAACATGAATGGTCTAATTACAAATGATCTGATTGTTCTAAACAAGAATTAGAAGAATTAATAACATTGTGAAATATGTTTTTCAAATACCTAAGAGAAGTTGCTGGAGTTAATACCCGGTAGTAAAATAGTATTGGTAGATAGTGATCACCATCTTTGAACCAAACAATTATTAAAATATATTAACTTTCTGAATCATGTTTTACACAAACCAGGATTTGTTCTAGAGTCCTTTCAAAAATGACAGAGGGTTCTATTTCCATATGACACCTAAATAAAAATGACTGAACAGTTTTTAAAATTAACAATTATCTGAAAATTGTATTAGTTCTAGTTCCTTAAAAAGAAGATCCAATTAGATATTTAAAAGTAACTAAACATCTCCATTATTTATTTTTGCCTCCAGAAGAATTATTGGTCACTTAACTGTATCAGTAATGTTGCATGAAGTCCAAAACCTGCATGGAGCTGGATTTGGACTAAGATTAATGACACAAATTATAAACAGTTGAAAGTGACCTACCCTTAATCATTTGGTCATTTCACTGAAAGTCACTTAGCCATAACCACATAATCAATTTGAACAACACCTGAACGGAAATCAAATATAAAGTGATGTTAGAAATTACATTCACTGAATGTTAAACAGATAACACAATCTTGAATGTCCAACTTTCCATTAAGTTCTTACTAAATGGATTTGAAAACATAGATTATGGATCAAGAAAAGAAATAATATACCAAAAATTTACTATAAAATAAAATATACTCACGGGACACTGTCAAAAAAAATATCCTATAAAGAAATTAATTTCAAATGGCTTCATTTCAGAAAATAACTATAAATGATATAATGATTATTTTTATTGTGATTTATAATCTCCCAGCTGATAAGGACTAATAAAAAAGATATGGAAATCTGCCTGGCAACTGCATGGCTTCAGAAATACCGTATACTGCTTAGTACACTCGAGATTTGTAGACGATTTGTACAGGCTTGGTCCTTTTATGGTTATTAAAACTGAGCTATTGCAAATGAGTTAAAGGTATTAAGTTTTACATATGTACCATAAGGCACAGCATATTATGATATGCTATTGTCCATCGTTAAATCTATCCATCAGTTATCAGTTTATCAACTCTATGGTCACAAACTTAAGTGACAGAAAAGAAGCAAAACCAACATCTTTTATAAAACTTAACAAACAATTTAATTATCAAAGTCATAAATGAAAAATGTGAGATTAACTTACAGTATTATGAAGTGAATCCAAGCTAGTCCTTATAAAGGTCTATGAAAGTCCTAAATGAATGAAAAGTTCCTTATAAATTTCAATACCGGAAATGTACAGGTCCTCCAAGAACCATGATGTTGTCAAGATGGCATTGTCTAGAATTCCTCCGAAAATAATTCATAACAGTTCCAGAATAGTAAAGTCCAAATAATAAGCACTTTGTATTTCCACTGGACAAACCAAGCAAATGTTTTCCTCTCAAATAATCTCTAAGTACAACATAAAACATGTCTGCAGACTTGCAATAGGAACACAATAAGGCAGTATTGTCATTGTAATCATTGTTTAATATGGTGAGCACTTTGTGTCCAAGCTTTATGATGATTTTATGTACGAGCACTTTGTGTCCGAGCTTTATGATTTTATGTACAAGGATAAATCTCTTTGAGTGTAAAGCACAGTGGAAATATTCTGTTCTCACTGTTGAGTACATGTGCAAAAAGGACGTGCAGTATTTTCTGAAAAAAAATTATTCATAATTTCCCATACATATGCAGTAACCTATAATCATTTTAGAGATGATTAAGCTGACTGAAAGAATTGTGATTGGTAAAACTGTATGAAGGTCATACTTTCCACACATAACTGATGAAAATAAATTAGGTTAATTGTATTGCAGTACATGGAACAGCATGATTATATAATTATTTTGCAGTGATCTACTGAGGAGAAAAGTATTTCTTGATTAAATCTTAAAGATGATGTTTAATCATCTGTGCTCATTTTCTTATATTGTTTTTTTTTCTGTCACTGATTCTTCATTTGCCTCTTGTGTGCCATTGCTCAGTTGATAGAGCACTGGATTCATAATCCAAGGGTCCTGGGTTTGATACATACTCAGGTCAACCTGGGTTGGCTGCCTCACTTTGTTCTTGTGAAATGCACTTAATTCCCATTCCCTTGACATGATATAGATGATAGTGTGTTAAATGGTGTGATATAGATGATAGTGTGTTGAATGATGTGATATAGATGATAGTGTGTTGAATGATGTGATATAGGTAATAGTGTGTTAAATGGTGTGATATAGATGATAGTGTGTTGAATGATGTGATATAGGTAATAGTGTGTTAAATGATGTGATAGGTGATAGTGTGTTAAATGATATGATATAGGAGATAGTGTGTTAAATAATGTGATATAGGTGATAGTGTGTTAAATGATGTGATATAAGTGATAGTGTGTTAAATGTGATATAGGTGATAGTGTGTTAAATGGTGTGATATAGATGATAGTGTGTTAAATGATGTGATATAGGTGATAGTGTGTTAAATGGTGTGATATAGATGATAGTGTGTTGAATGATGTGATATAGATGATAGTGTGTTGAATGATGTGATATAGGTAATAGTGTGTTAAATGGTGTGATATAGATGATAGTGTGTTGAATGATGTGATATAGGTAATAGTGTGTTAAATGATGTGATAGGTGATAGTGTGTTAAATGATATGATATAGGAGATAGTGTGTTAAATAATGTGATATAGGAGATAGTGTGTTGAATGATGTAATATAGGTGATAGTGTGTTAAATGATATGATATAGGTGATAGTGTGTTAAATGATATGTTTGTGTTAACGTATCCTCCATGTTTATAGTGTTTATTTGTGAAATTTCAAGTCACCTGAAATTGTCACATTGATCACAGACAAAAATGAACTGCATATTAAATATTACTTACACAATTTTATTTTTAATAATTAAAATAGTTTCATAAACAATTGCAAAATTAATGATTTCAGAATGAAACAATGATAGTATCAAGGGTATTCTAAATAAGGACAAGCTTTTTCATGTGATGACATCTATGGTGGAGACAACTGATCTCTGAATGCTGTTAGAGTAATGAAACAGATTGCTTGAAATTTCATCATTTAAAAGTCACAAATGATAGATGTATCAACTGCAAAATTCTTCATTCAGTATTTTTTTTCAAATATTGATAAATTTTTAATTATTCTTTTTAGTGGATGAGGTTATTTGTTACATGAGGTCAGCTGCATTTTATCCTATTGATGCATAAAATTACCATCAGAAAGATCATCATCCACAATCCCATATATGGAAATTTTTCAATATTGTCATAACATATCTTGCTTGAAATTTTCAAAGAATCAGAATATAGACAAATAAGTCTCTTTCTTAACACAGAAAGTTTGGGTATAGTTCCTCCTTAATGAGTTTAGAAATTCAAATTTGTATGCAACTTTGAATCAAATTACCAGTTACATCTGCTTCAAGTCAGTATTGTTGTTAGTGCCTCAGTTATATCTTGTATGTCTGCAATAATTCTTTTTAAAGCAAATTTTAATTATGAAATTTAATATTTTCCAGTGCTCTGTTTCTGTTCATTTTTAGAGGTAACTTGGGTCATTGTTGGAATTCCATCTTTGTGTGTGATTTTTTTTTAAATCTGAACTAACTTTGAGCTCCTATTTTGGGAAAGGACATTTTTTATATGTTTCAAAATCCCACCTGAATGAATTAATGTACCATAGTTACCTGTATGCACAATTAATTAATTAGTTACTTGTGTGTATATGAATAACTAAAGTGCTACAGGTACATGTGTATATGTGTACTTAATGACTAACATCAACACTGGCAAAACAGGCTCTAGACATTTTTGTTTTAAAAAGTTGGACTGATCTACTGGGATAATATACCAGTAAGGCAGTAGTTCACATATTGATTTGTGTGTGTATGTTGTACACAAGAAAACATGGTATGCTTGGCTATGGTCTGGAAGCTAAGCCATGCATATTTGTCTCCCCTGACAGAGCTTTGCTATTCATTTTTCACAAATTCGTTATAAATTGTATTTATTTCATCATGTATATTCTGGACCAAAGTCAAAAGTAATCTGTATACTTGCATTTAATGTATGAATTGTACCACCCTGCCTCATCGACTTTATGTCTCAGCTAATCAAAAGAATTTTGCAAAACTTTTAATGAAGTCAGAGCCTTTCAGGACACACGGTACTAATGGTATGGAAAAATGGGAACCAGCCTGGAAATGGGTGAATATTTAATAGAGTATATATGGGTTTGGGTGTCCATGATTGGTTGATAATGTAAGTTATATTTTAGGAAAAAGAATCTTTTGAGAGCTTATCCTAGCTGTAAGTGAAAAAAAATAGAGACATTGTTTTATTGATGGAATTCCAGTCCTTTAACAGTCTTGAGTTTGGAACACTCATTACTAAAATTAGCACCTGACTCTTTGGTGCGGAATTGAAAGCACATGTTTCAAACACATGCAGATCCAGAAATTGCTGCGGCTCATATCCTTTCCTCTACACAGAAGCTGACATCCAGGTTTCATCTATACTAATAAATATAGGTTTGATCATGGGCACTCAGAAATTTTAAGTTATTGAATTTTTAATATCATGGTGCTTGCATAGGTTTACCATGGGAACTGAATTAGTACCGTAACTCCTATAGACAGCTACAGCAATACAGTGACTCCACATATGCAGGTGTAATTAACATTACCATAATTGCAATCATATGGTTCTATTTGTAGATAACAAGCAAAAGTAATACCTTTTGTGAACCACAGAGTGACTTTCAGTGGGATATTAAACACATATTCAGATATATCAACTGCTGCCAAGAAGGGGGGAGGGGGAACAGGGTGTAGATTTGACTGTGTTAGGTGGAGTGTTTTGCACTTTGGTTCATATCTAAGCAATACATATATAAAATTTATACAATTTACCATCTTTAGAGTAATTATAGTAAGCAATATGATATTTCCTAGTTGTGTTTTGAAACATAATGCATCAGATACGATCACTTAGGTCTCTTCCACCATGCTTAATGGGGATGACCTCTCATGACTTTGCACCCCACTAATTTCTTTCAGTGAATGTTTTGAAACTTCATATTTTTCATTTTAATGGACTTACGTCTACCTTACTTTAGTTTTAAATTATGTGTCTTCTGGAAAGAATTTTAGGTAATTTTTGTCATTTAAATCTCTTTTTCTGTAATAATACTTGTACATGTAGATGGTCACCATGACCTTTAACCCCTTAATTACATAATATGACAAGGCTGATCATATATTTCAGTATTAAATTGAAGAGAGAATAATGGTGATATTAAAAACGATGACTCTTATTAGACAGCTTTATTTTAATATTTTTTCTGATTTTCTTAAATAAAGCTCATATATTTAAATGTTGCCTGAAATACACCATTCCTCTTTAGGTGAAAATGAACTTGCAATATAATTTAATATTCACTAATGTGATCTTTGACAAGCAGAACTATGCACATTGCTTACTTATGTATTAAACTACTATTCCTAGGGCTGTCAAGAAAATTAAGGGTGGATATAGGACACACGGTACTAATGGTATGGAAAAAATGGGAACCAGCCTGGAAATGGGTGAACATTTAATAGAGTATATATGGGTTTGGGTGTCCAGGATTGGTTAATAATGTAAGTTATGTTTTAGGAAAAAGAATCTTTTGAGAGCTTATCCTAGTTGTAAGTGACAAAAAATAGAGACATTGTTTTATTGATGGAATTCCAGTCCTTTAACAGTCTTGAGTTTGGAACACTCATTACTAAAATTAGCACCTGACTCTTTGGTGCGGAATTGAAAGCACATGTTTCAAACACATGCAGGTCCAGAAATTGCTGCGGCTCATATCCTTTCCTCTACACAGAAGCTGACATCCAGGTTTCATCTATACTGATAAATATAGGTTTGATCATGGGCACTCAGAAATTTTAAGTTATTGAATTTTTAATATCATGGTGTTTGCGTAGGTTTACTATGGGAACTGAATTAGTACCATGACTCCTTCACAAGAAAAAAAGCAATTGAGGCAAATAATCTCTATTATTTCAGTGACTTTAGTGCACCACATCATGTTCAAAAGACATTGCTTACTGGCAAATCCGACTGCAACAAGGATGCTGCCATCTTAAAAATACATCTGTTTGAAGGCTAGTTTTGCCTCTAACTCTGCTTTAATCAGTTTTATGAAACTAATATAGTACCATCCAAAGACACTAAAGTAGTTATTTATCTCAGCTTGATCTTTCTTATGAGTGGCTCTAATTTTTAAAAAAAAAAAAAAAATTTTCACTAATTATATCAGTCAGCTGAGATTTAAAGCTAATGCTTAAAAACCTGGACTGCTCCAGATGCTTGTGACATAGGATGGTGAGATTATTTATCTAAAGATGATAACCATTCTTCCTGTAAAGAAGTGCTTTCATTTTATCGCAGTCTTCCTTTTACAGCCCATTTTCCTATTTTGTGTATAAATGCCTTTCAGAGTTCAAGCTACATAAAGGTAACTTACATGTTGATAGTGTTGTTATTAAGATCTAAGTGACTGCATGACAAAAAGGTAAAATTTGGATCCACACCAACTTTACTTGTGTTTGACAGGCAGTATTGGTCTGTAACAAACCAAATTAGATGTTTATCAGTATCATTGTTTTTAGAAATCTCCTTTGTGATTATACCATCAACAGCAAAATATAGCTGAATAGTCAGCAATTTTTTATTCCCAATTGTCCTGCCCCACCCTCCTTTTGCCACCACAAGCTTAGGATATAGAAAAGGCTTTATGTACCACTGATGGAGGCAAGGGGGCAAAGCGGTCCATGTGTAAGACTTTGAGCACAGTGGGTGCAGGTTAGGATCCCACTATCAGATCAGCTACCATGTGCCCTTTTGGAATGCACGTGACTCTGATTGCCTTGGCACAAAATAACCAACTTTAAATTTGTTGCTGTGCCCTAAAATACCAGAGTAGACCAAACATTGATTTGTTACGAAAAGTTATATTCTAAATAAAAGGTTGAAATTTTAATTTGAATTTTACATGGAGCAATGTCCAGGAAATGTTGAATCCATCATCTGATCCTTGACACATAAATTCAATACTAACTCAGGCTACATCTCTGCTTATATGTAAATAGAATGACACATATTTTCAACACTAACTCAGGCCATGTCTCTGCTTCAGTGTAAATAGAATGACACATATATTCAACACTAACTTAGGCCATGTCTGCTTCAGTGTAAATAGAATGACAAATATATTCAACACTAAATCAGGTCATGTCTCTGCTTCAGTGTAAATAGAATGACACATATTCAACACTAACTCAGGCCACATCACTGCTTCAGTGTAAATAGAATGACTCATATATTCAACACTAACTCAGGCCACATCACTGCTTCAATGTAAATAGAATGACACATATATTCAACAGTTAATCAGGCCATGTCGCTGCTTCAGTGTAAATAGAATGACATAGATTCAGCACTAACTCAGGCCACATCTCTGCTTATATGTAAATAGAATGACACATAAATTCAACACTAAATCAGGCCATGTCTCTGCTTATATGTAAATAGAATGACTCATAAATTCAACACTAAATCAGGCCATTTCTCTGCTTATATGTAAATAGAATGACACATAAATTCAACACTTAATCAGGCCGTATCTCTGCTTGTATGTAAATGGAATGAAATATATATTTAACACTAAATCAGGCAACATCTCTGCTTACATGTAAATAGAATGACACATAAATTCAACACTAACTCAGGCCACATCTCTGTTTAAACATAAATAGAATGACACTTTTGTATTTTCCAATAAATTTTCATCTCACCAGTTTCAGCCAAAGTACGTAGAGAGGATCATGGTATGGTGTCAGAGTTCAAGGTCATTATGAATGAAACAAAAAAAGAAAAATGTGTTTTTCAGTTACTTTGGTTCTAGACAACATAACTTAAAAAATTTTGTGGATGGCTTGCTGGTAAAGAAAAACCTTTTTATATTTGGATCAAAGTTCAAGGTTGCATTGACATGATAAAGAAAAGTGCTATCTCTATGGTAAGTTTTTATTTAGTCTAAATTCTGCAACTAAACAAGCATGATTTGTTTTGGGGTAAAAATGACATATTTGGGATCAACATGTCAAGGGCACAGCAAATCAAAAATAAGAAAACTGGTCTTTGCAGAGCAAACTTAAATCTAGCCACTTACAAGACCAAGCCTTGTGGCTGGCTTGCACATGGAGCAAGAAAGAAACCAGGTGATTGGAGAGGTTAAACATCACAGGTCAAGGATTGTTTCACACAATAAGGAAAAATGTGTCACACAATGGCAACAAACTTTAAAGAGCGCTTGCTGATATAGAAAGGAGATACTCTGTGGATGTTGGTTGACAACCCATAAAGGTGAAGGTCAAAATGGCCAAAAGAAAGTTGGTTTTCAGCACCCTCATTTTTAAAAATAAAATCAGAAATGGTTTGTCTTTTGAACAAGAAGGGAATCTAATGGTACTGTTTTTAAGCTTAAAAAAAATTAAATTGACATAAAATCATTGATCAGTACTGTTCCAAGTCACCTATGCCCTACTAGTACCTTCATACATGACCATTAAATATGGGCAGGGCATATAATACGCAGTACACTTGTTATCAAAGGTGAAATATAATGGTTAGAGTATATCCGACTTTACCATGATAAAGATATTCATTCTTTAATATGATGACATTCTACATTTAGGACTGTATTTAATGCCTCTTTGTACAACAGTTTGAAAGTTCAAGCAGTTTTTCTTTATGTGATTTATTTGCAAAAATCGGAATCTGTATATAGAGACAGATGGACAAGGACAGATGTATGACCAATAGAATGCAGTTAAAAAGACTTTTTTATCATAGTACCAGCTAAATCTCGTAATAATTTTACTGTATGGGAAGTGAGTATCTCACTCTTTCAGGAGTAATTAAGAACAGTCTTTCTACTGCTTTTCCTTGTTTTTATCATCTCCCTATTGTGTCTTCATTTTTGTGAAAAACCCCTTATAGTCCATACTTTTTATATGCCCACCATAAGCACACTTGGTGCAGCACTTAATGATGAGACATTTGGGCTGACATCAACTTTTAAGATATATTTTACATAAGTTTGCAGATTTATTTGTTCTTGATTATTCAGAATGCATGCCTGTTTATTTACATGACACAAATCAAACATTTCAAATTACCAAAAATGAAAATCTTGTTCTGTGTTCATAGCCAATTAGATAAAGTTTCTCTCTCTCTCTCTCTCTCTCTCTCTCTCTCTCTCTCTCTCTCTCTCTCTATATATATATATATATATATATATATATAAGTTCAATGTCATTGCAATGCAGTCAGTGAAAAGATGTATGCCTTGAAAAATATCAACTCTGCAGCAGAACATTATGAATATTGGAAATTGTTTCATGTTGGCCCATGCCATAAATATGGTATTGGGGTACAGTCACATAATCAGCATGCATATCTCTTCACAACTATTATCATGCACGCAGACAAAGACTGACTGACACAGGGACTATAGAACCTATTGTTGTACAAAAATTCCATTGTCATCAACTATATATATATATATATATATATATATATAAATATATATATATATATGAAATAATAGCAGGATTGAAGCTATCCTGGATAAGTAAAATCAATACTACAAAAATTTATCAAATAAACAATGATTTTTTTTTTATATATAAGCATGCCAACTGTGATCCAGCTCAAACAACTCATGTAAAGCTTGAGCTAAGAATCTCAAGCCACTTGGGCCAGGATAGGCTCGGGAAAGATATGTAGAAGTTCAGCTACATATTTCTGCATCAAAGCATTTTCCACAGGTCAAATTATATTAGAAAGCTAATTTGGCAGTGAGCAGTTATGAGATGTGAAAAGTGATGACATTACATGTTTTGAATGGGTGCAATTGTACTAGCTGCATCCCATCAATGATAATAAAGATTGGCCTCAAAATACAAACAATACCTGGGCAAAGTGAAGTTTGGTAAGATTTAATTTCCTGTACAAATTACCAACATCAGTAAATTTGTGTGACTTACCACTTAACTGCTAATTACAGTATATGTATTCATTTGGAATAAAAGCCAGTTTGACAAACCACATACACATGCAAGCAGTTTATTATTGATGTGTTATTGTTGCACAGTCGGGGGGGGGGGCAATATCATTACAACAGCTGCTTGTGAACGATGATTTTTGTTGTAGCAGAATTAGTGACACACTGCAGTGTACATTTGTGCAAGAATCCAGCAAAAACATTTTGAATATTTGAAGGGTCACATGGATGCTCCAGAGGTGCAGTTAAATACAACACAAATAGCTGAACATATCACATGTTGGTTTTGTTAAGCTGTAGTCAGATGTGATCGAGTGACTGAGCCACTAATGTTGTATCACAGCCAGGACTCGATTGACGTGTTTCTTGAATCAACTGAGGTTACAGCAATATGAATCAGGCAGTCGCTTTCCTTGCCAGCAGACGTGATTATGATGATATTCACAAGTTGTCTGTGGCCACTCATTACTGGGTCTGTGGACCTTTTAATACCGATGGTATCTTGAAAGTTCACAATCACTGTCACATTACTGACATATATCAAGGAGCTACACACAACGCATTTAATATACAGCTGCAAATTTATCCAAGCAAAAAAAATCATGTAGTGCACCAATAAGTCTTATCCCCAGCAGTATGGAAAAATATATTCTAATTAGAGTGGGTAAAAAGTCACAGATAATAAACGATCAGCAACATCTTGGCTTTTTGTCACCAATATCATGTATGGATTCTGAAATTGACAATGATGTTGCAGAATTTATGGTTAGGGCGTTAGATCAGCTGACAACAGATGCTAACATTGATAGCAATTAAGTTCTCTTGTTGATGCATATCTGTGTCAAACGGTGTTACCAGGCCCTCAAATATACTCATATAATCTAAGTGAGGGCAAGATAGAAATCGACTGTTGGGACCACCTGGCTGATGTGCCATGATTACCAACTTAAGCTAGCTTGGAGTACTAACATTAGCACACATAAACACCTGGCAAAATGTGACCTCACCATCATGTTTGAAATCAGCCAAAGACTGTTGCTACAATGGTTAAGTGAAATTCACAGCCAAATCCACCCCAGATACATTCCCCATCAATTATGTTAAACCAAAATGACTCGACTAAAGAAATATCTTGACTTTTTAAATAAGGACACACTTATCCAAATAACAATTCTCGGACAAAAAGGATCATTAGAGGCACAAGCAAAGGTGTAATTGATGTGTTGCTAAATGGACATGGTGCCAAACCCCAGGAACATACAATTGTAAAGAGTAACAACAGCTGCAAGATGAAATCACAAAGAGAACTGTTCTACTCATAAACTACAAATGCATGTGTGGTTGTAGATGGTATTTCTGGAATCACTGCCATGACCACTGGTGGCCTTGGTGCTGGTGGAATTCTAACCACAGCTACTATCACAGGTACACCAATCAGATTTGTTTTCAGAGGTATATCAATAGCAGCTGCTGTTACAGGCAGTGCTGGTAAATAATCTTGCTGTGATCACAGTCAGTCACAAATATGTTTGAGTCAGCACTTCTCACAGCAGAAGAAATCAGAATTGATTTAATAATATCTACTCGATGGCCATTGAAGATAAAGAGGTTAGCATGGCTGAGTTTGATACCATGGCAGCAGAAATGGAAACCACCACCATCTTCTGGTGCAGATATGGAACTGGGGCATTAGTGACCCTGATTTTCAGGCAATAAATGTTTGCCTGTGCCTGTACGGAGGCACTTCATGAGGACTTTACTTATGAGGCTACACTCATATGGTATTGAGATTTGGAACCATAATCATCACTCATCATTTCATAACTGAGTAATCTATATATTATAGCCACAAAGTACCATATGTACTCGCTTTTAAGTCAACATTTTTTTTTGCTGAAAATTCACTTATGGGGCTTACATGGATTAATATCATATGGTCAATAGGTAATTTGATACTAGTGGTTTGTTTGGTTACTAGTCTAGGTCAAAGCCTTCTATCCCATATGATTTTCTTCTTGCATGGGTACTTTGTGGTAACTTTGTTTGGTGGGCTTACATGTGATATGAGGACAGAGTCATACAGGGATGAAAAGTAACCTAGACCAGTAACAGAATCCAAACCTGCTATTATCATACTACTTTTAAACATGAGGCAAGCATACAATTTTAATGTGCTGTTCATAGTATTTTTTCCAAAATGACATCATAAGCTGGAGGCTGTTTTTACTCTGTTGCTACTGGTAGTTCTTTCTTTTAAATCATAAAAATACAATTACTTACACAGCTTATGTCCTTTCCATCTGAAGTTGTTCATGACTGCCAAGTTCTTATGATTGTCAGGGTTCAGGCTCATTTCTGATCTGATTTACTTAGATTCTGCTCTCTTTATTTTGTCAGAAATGTTTACCATAATTTTTCCTACTTTTTCCCTACTTATGAAAGAAGAAATAAATATCAGTTCAACCTTATCCTACTTTTGCACAAAAGGGGGCTAGAAACACTGCAATCATCAAAGTTTCTGATAGATCCCTCTGGTTTTAGCTTCTCAGTCTTTATGCAGAATATGTATTCAAAAATTTATCCATTTTGGCAACAATGTTATTATAGTTTCAAAGAGAACCCAAAAGTAATAATGCTTTACACCAAAATGGGAATTAGAATATACCAGGGACTTGCATTTCAGTCTATTCAAACTCCACAATGGTACCATTGCTTTACAAACACACAGATTTTCAAAGTAGTAGATATAATTACAGACAGAAGCAAACTACATTTATCTGGAAATTTTATTTCTGTGGAGGCATTGGGGCTTTTAAGAGAAAGAAATCGTGTAAATAGATCTTTGCTTAACCTGTTGATACGAAGTTACTAGATTTTGTTTGTCAATGAATAATCCCACACAGAACCTCCTTTGTGTTTTTGTCTTGAGTTTGATACAGTGTATATAACTTACACAAATCATGGCTTTGTTGTGTTTGTCAGCAACTTAAACTTCATTTGTGCAATAGCCAGTATCCTATGATAACATTTCCGATACTGATAGTCCTATAACCTGTTCCCATGACTTGTTCATTATGGCTTTGTTCAAGGAGTTATTATTTATATGCTTCTTATGCATTGTTGTATCTCCTAGGTATGTTACATTCTACATACTGGTAGATTTATTCAAAGAGCAACTGGCATCCACAAAATTAAAAGAAAGGATTAGCTTATCATTTTTGTACCATATGATTTCACCAAATAGCAATTTTTTTTAAATCAATAGAAAAAACCCTAAGCAGTCGTTTTTTTTTTTCCTCAAAGAAATTTTGATGACTGCTGATACTTTATTTAAAAATTAAGCATCACAAGTTTTGCAGTAAGATTTGTGTAAAGAAAATATAGCTCGCAGTGTACTCAAATTGTAATGCCAGTTTTAAAATATAATGCCAGTTACTTTTCTGAAAAACAAATATGCAATATATTCACAGAGACCTAGCATTTTCAACTGTTAAATTAAAGTCAAACTTTCTCTCTCCTCAAGATTTTATTTTATAAGTGTGACTTTTATCATTTTACTAAAGCTTTTAATTTAAAGTACGAGATGCCACTTCAAATTTTCATAAGACTTACGATTCCCGAATACTCCAACATATCCAGCGAAACTCCAATTATCCAAAAGCTGCTTATCCAGATTTTTAAATTAAAGAGAATGTTCACTCATCATAATTGATTATCTGCACAATTATCCTGACTAAAATTATGTGTTCTGAGAATGAGTTTGATCATCAAATACAGTTTACTTTTACTTACAATTTGTGGGTTCGAGAAAGCTTGCCAGTAGCTTCTCATGGGTTGGTGGTTCTTTCCAGGTTTTTTCCAGGTTCTTCCTCCACCATTTATACTGGCTGCCATGTATAGCCTATCTTGTGCTGAAAAATGGCGTTAAACCCTACAACAACAACAACAACTTATAATTTGTCCCTCTATCATAAATGTTGATTTTGTTAGCATCTTTCGTAAATACAGGATAATAGTAAATGAAACTTCAGAATTACCAGATTATCTACTTTGCATCATATATTCATTTTTTTTTTTTGTTGTAAATAACAGTTTTCAAAACATTTATACAAATTGGGTGATTTGCAATATACATATAAAGCAGATGCGGGAGGTCACGGGTTCAAACCCTGGCTGAGTCATACCAAACACTTTTAAAAATGGAACTAACAGCTGCCTCGCTTGGCACTCAGTATTAAGAGGTTAGTGTTAGACTGGTTGGCCTGGTGTCAGGATAATGTGACCAGGTGGGACATCATGCTACATGTCTGCAGCATGATGCCCCAGTGCTAGACATCACTATGAACTGTCACTGCAGACATCATGGCAATATGACTGAAAAATTGTTACAGCTATGTTAAAAATCCAAATCACACACACACAATATACAGTAAAACCTGTCTTGAGAGACCTCTGCTATGAGAGACCACCTGTTTTGAGAGACCAGGATCTCCATGCACAGATTTATTGATTATATAGTCTTATTACCTGCTATGAGAGACCACCTGTCTTGAGAGACCATTATTTTTTGGCAGAAGAGGTGGTCTTTCAAGACAGGTTCTACTGTACATGCATTTAATATTTTGTGAAAGATAACTGGAAAATGTTTTAAAAAATACAGTGGAATAATTGCTTTGGTAGTAAAATAGAACCATCTTGAGAGACCACCCCTTCTTCCAACTAACAGTCATTCAAGGCAGTTGATTTGTCATTACATATCAGAACACTATATATTTGAGTAATCAGTGCATTGAGAATTTATTCTCACAAGACAGATGGTCTTTCACGGCAGGTATTCTTACAAGACAAGTTTTAGTATATTAGCAAAATGAAACTGTTCTTCTCTTTGTGTTCATGCAGTGCCTGGAAATCTGTTGTTATTTTTTTCAAGACAAATTTAATAAACTTGTAAATTTATCCAGATTGCCGTTGTAGAGTCTTTTGCATACTGTATTCACTTGCTTATACATCAAGTCCAGCTTCAAACAACGTACACCCTGATCTGCCGTTCAAGAATGTGACTGCACATCAAAGTCTAAGTTGATAGTTATAATGGTTACTCCTAACAGACTGCATACTGGTAGACCCAGATCTGCTGGTATGACAACAGATATAGGTGTGTACATTTTGCAGTTGAACTCTACTTACAAGTTGGTATATATGGTAGGTTCCTTGTGATTTGATTCAGTTTCATGCTAGGCTTAGTAATCCCATATGTAAATAATGGAATAGGAATGTGTCAGCCCTAGATTACAGCACAGTATATTGTAAAGCTCATACTTTTTTATTCCTAGCCAACAAAAGTTTGATGATACTATTTATGTTCTACTTGTATCAGAGGTAGAATATATGAACTACCAACTGACCAGTGGCGATCATAGGTGACCAATGACTTTCATTTTGTCTGTCTGGGTGATGAACACCTGTCATGTTGCACTTTTAAGGACTTGCAATGCAAACAAAGTTCATATGTAGAAATAAGCTGCTTTGAAATCTACTTGATTTATATATAATTTTTAAATTGAATTATCCACAGTGGTGATTGAGATACAGCAAAATTTTCCCAAACTATCCCCTCAGTAACCTCAATTTCTCTGCAGGCTGATCATTCTCTGTAACCTGGCTTTTGCTGCGGGCCTATCATCCCCTCAGTAACCTGGCTTTCACTGCAGGCTGGCCACCCCCTCAGTAACCTGGTGCAGGCTGGCCTTCCCCTCTGTAACCTGGCTTTTATTGCAGGCTGCCCCCACCCCCACCCCTCAGTAACCTGGCTTTCACTGCAGGCTGGCCACCCCTCAGTAACCTGGCTTTCACTGCAGGCTGGTCATCCCTTCAGTGACCTGGTTTTCACTGCAGGCTGGCCCCCCTCTCAGTAACCTGGCTTTTGCTGCAGGCTGGCCATTCCCCCAGTAAGGTGACTTTCTATGCAGGCTGGCCACCCCCTCAGTAACCTGGCTTCGCTGCAGGTTGGTCATCCCACTCAGTAAGGCACATTGTCACATTTCTGAAGTTCTTTAGGCAGCTTTTTTTTTCTCGTGAAAATGGATTTGACACTTGTCATGGAAATATAAATTTTACCAAGGAAATGTCATGGTTAGATTTTCAAAATACTATGCAGGAAGGAACACTGAAAATGATCATCTGACTGAGACATTATAAATATTCCACAAGTCACTTTGAAAAAATGGGCAACCAAGTTAAGCTTGCTGTGTTTTTGTACTTTAGTCTCAAGTATACATACATGTATTACGTTATTGCATTGCCTGCCCATCCATCAATCCATCTGTTAACATTTATATTTCAGGGTCACAACTTTGTAATGGTTGGAGAGATTTTCATTACACTTTGCCCAAGTGTTCATGTTGACCATATGATGTGTTGCCACTGCCTCAAATTCATGACGAGAGAAAATGTAATTCTGTGGCTTACCTCTTTGGCCCGAGTATAACTTTTGAACCAATGAAGATAACTTTTAATGAAATTTTGCCCAAATATATGTAAAAAATTGGGACGCCCCATTCTGAAAGTCAAGGTCACTGAAGGTGAAAATGACATTCTCTGACATGTGTCCTTTGACCAGAGCATAAACTTTGAACCACAGAAGAAAGTTTAATGAAACTTTAGCCAATAATATCTCAGATGTAAATGGTGTAGCATATACATTAGCCATGCCCCATACCTTAAGGTTAAAGGGCACAACAAGGGTAAATGTATTTATGTGACTTGTATCTGCAGCTAGAGCACAACTTCTTGACCAATTAAGATATTTTAATGAAACTTAAGCTAATTATATATAATGTATAGTGTGTGTTGCATACCAAGGTGAAAGTCACAGCAAGAAAAAATTTAACTCCAAATTGTATCCTTGGCCAAAAGAATAACTTTTGTGCCACTTTAGATATTTTAATAGAAAGCGTATCACATACAGAAGCCATTCTACCTGCCACAAGGTCAAGGAAATGATAAATCAGTGACCTCTATTGATGTATTGGTATAACTTTTGAACTTGGCCGAGATTCAGGTATTCACAATCATACCCCAAGGGCAAAACAAGGGATAATTTAAGTTAGTGGCCAGTTTCCTTAACCAGGCTATCACTATTTAATCCTTACAGATATATTTCATAACATTTTATACAGGTCTATGACTTATCATAAAATATTCAAGTCCCCTAGCTCAGAGGTCAAGGTCATTAGCAGGGAAAAGGTCATGAGAGGGTGTATCAGGTGCCATCTGTGATACTCTTATCATCACAGATGCCTGTCATTTATGTCCACATAAGGCTGTATATCAATGCAAAGGTTTTGCTTCTTTATAATGATAAGCTTCTTGTAATGATATATGCATCTTTATAAAAACTGTAACTTGTAAGAACTTAAAATATGTATATGTCTGAAAGTAATAATATTGACAGAAAAAATTAAAATACAAGTTTGATAAACAAAAGTTCCTTTAAATTAAAAGTAATTTACAAGCAGTCAAAAATACATCTACATACCAATAGTATCATCACAGATATGCTTATGGAAAATATATATTTATGTATATATATTGAAACCATTTCTAGATACAGATTTTATTTAACTTCATTGTTGTTTTCTTCTTTAATCTCCAAGATTTTGTCATATTAGCACCCTAGAGAAGTCACAGATGTATATAAATTTTGTTTGCTGTTGGTTACATTTTGGGAAACAAAGATTTATATGTGCTTCCCAGTGCTGCAGCCGACAGCATCAATCCCCAGC
The DNA here is from genome assembly GCA_016617855.1 of Megalonaias nervosa. Taxonomy (NCBI): domain Eukaryota; kingdom Metazoa; phylum Mollusca; class Bivalvia; order Unionida; family Unionidae; genus Megalonaias; species Megalonaias nervosa. Next base: position 107,124 of record JAECUM010093147.1, read on the forward strand.
ATGCAGCATTTCCAGACATAGGAAACTTTTATTAGTTTTCCATGTTCACTGTACTGTTCTATGCGTTCCTTCCCTTTCGGATGATAACAACAGGCCTTTTTGTGGTTGTCATTTAACGTAAACAATTTGTTACATCTCAAACACTTGGTGACCTGCCCCTTGTACTTTACTGGACTCTTGTGCTGGTGAAGTTTGAGTTCATCCAGGTTTTTTATCAGAGATCGAAATGTCGGAGGATCCCCATTAGAGATAGAGTTTTTCTCCAAGTTCCGTAAGAGAGCTTCCTTGGCCTTTTTCTTTTCTTTGCTTGTATGTCTGGGTTCTTTCTTTGTTTTCTCTTGGACCGCTACTATTTCCTCCTTCCTTTGTGGTTCCTTTTCTTTTTCATCATCCTTATTTTTTTCATTATTTCCATTGATTTCAAACTTTGTATTCCATGTATGGAGAGCTGATGGCAAGAGCTTTATATCTTTACGGAGGGATGGCGGAAGATCTGCGACAGACATAAATCCTATTGGTAGCAGTTTCCCCCCTCCTAATAAAGGCAGCTGATATTTTGAGGATTTGCTTGTTTTCCTGAAGGAATCCATCTGACTCAATGCATCTTGTAAGGAATTCTCAAGTTTTTTGGCACTTTTTCTTAAACTGCGTAATTTTTCCTCTGATATCCTAACAGTATTCTCATCTTTCAGCACAGGAGTCGGGGCACTATTCATTGAAGATGGCGATGTACGTCCATGTATTGGAGGAAGAACAGGTCCATCTTTCTGAAATTCTTTTCTTTCAGAATCTTTCTGAAACTCTTTTCTTTCAAAATCTTTCTCCCTTACTTTGTCCCTGACCTCTTTAAATTTTTGGAAAGTAACTTCTTTAATTTCTTGCAATTTGGCTTGCAGTCTGTCTATTTCATCCTGCTTCTTTTGTTGCATTTTGCGTAATTTCTGTACCTCGAGGTTGAGTTGCTTGTTGACAACCTCAAGGCTGTCCATGCGGTCCTTGACCTCGTGTTGAATGCGACGAGTGGAAGAGCCAAGGGAGTCAAGGTAGGACTTGAGTAGCTGTGCAAGACTGATGCTTGGACCTTCCAGATCCACCTTCATGACATGCATGCACATCAGTCGGTCTTCCATCAGCATGTTGATTACCTCTGCCAGGCACTGGATGTACATAGGCAGTGCATTACTGGTGTCCTCTTTCTCCATCTGGGCCAGGGTATCTTTGTTTACATTACAGCACTCTGCAATCAGCTTCATTTGATCATTGCACTCCTGAATAATTGACTCAATCCTCAATGTTTCCTTGCGACGAGCCTCAATTTCTTGCATGGACATTCGAATCTTCTGTGCCCATCCTTCACGTTCCTTTTGAATCTGCTCACCCAACCAGTGGCCCACCTCCATTGCAGTGTCCTGCCAAGATTGGCTGTGGAAACGGGGACTCTCATTCTGAATGAACTGGCTCACAGCAGAGGCAATATCATCCTGGGTTCGGAGATTGGAGGATTGGGTGGGGGTAGGGGCAGGTGCCAACTGAGTCAGAGTTGTCATCATTAGGAATTACACTAGCTCAGTATCTGAGCGTATCTTTTCCTGTGTAAGAAAAAGAACATTAGACAATTGGCTTTTCGGTCTGAGTAATGCTTATTGATTTGCACCAATAAATAAACATAACTCTTTAGTAAGAAAATAAAATCTATAATAGTTATTGCTAAAGATTGCTAAAGTCATCAAACATTTCAGGAACACAAACAATATTATATACTTTGCAATATTTACATGCAAAATGCAGCTTTTTTGCTCACCTCAAGGTAATAGAGGAGAACAATTGTTCAATCCCTGGTAACCTTATCAGCACTTACAGAAGTACATGTAATATGCATAGGTACAACCTCACTGCATCTCAGCCATTATTTGCCCCTAGATCCTGGGCAACAGTTTGTTTCATAACTCCTTAACTCTGAGAATGGGGACTAAGGAGGCTAACTTTGTACATGTATATTATTTGTACATTCTTGGTTACATTGTTGCATTTAGCTCATGAAACTTGGTCAAGGGATGCATTTTGGTAAGTATCACACCCTCATTACAAAATTAGGTCACTAAGACCCATAATTCCATCATTAATGACTTTGGTAAACTTTTGTCTTTTAAGTTGGGTTTTTTATTTTTCTTCACAAAAACTGTTCAAACTAGAATTATCAGACTAGATGATTGTGTCATTGGCAAAGGTAATTCTTTGGCATGACATAGCCATGTGCTAAGAGTCCCATTAAAAAAAAAAAAACAAATAACTATTAGCACCATACCTGTACAGGAAAGTAGATCATTGTGATCTATGCAACTATATGTATACCATCCTATAATTGATCTTGAAACTTAGTGAGGGGATGCTCCTTGATGAACACTACACCCTCATTGGAAAAGTAGGTCATTTTTATGACCATTATTTTATGTTTCACTAATTTTTTTGTTAAATGTATATTTATGTTCATTTCTGAGGCATTGTTCAGGGTCAGATCATGAAACTTGATGATGATACATGTCTCCATTGGTACCACACCATTATAACATAAACCTTAAATGACCTGTACATTATTTCACCAATTATTAGCGTTAGATAAGAATTTGTTTATTTAATCACTATGCAGATTTTAGACGTGAAACTTGATTGATCTTGATAAGCACATTTAATGCAAAAAGAGGTCATTGTGACATTGTTTGGTGCTTCACCCACTTTATTGACATTTTTTAATTTAATGTTCATTTTTTGGGCACTGTTATATATTAAAATCATGGAACTTGATTATTGTTAGTACTACACAAGCAGTGAAGGTCATTGTGACTGACCCCCGAGTGGCCGAGTGGTCTAAAGCGCCCTCCGTTACGGATCACTGCCATCTCACCTCTGTCTGCATGGGTTCGAGTCTAGGATTCGGCGAATGCGGATATGTGAGAAAGCTTGCCAGTAGCTTCTCGTGGGTCGGCGGTTCTTTCCGGGGATTTCCCGGTTTCTTCCTCCACCATTAATACTGGCCGCCATGTATAGCCTATCGTGTGCTGAAAAATGGCGTTAAGCCCCACAACAACAACAACAACAACAACATTGTGACTGACATTGGATGCTTTACTAATACAGGTTAAATATTTGTAGTTATCTCATTACAACATAAATTTTTGCATGCTATACACAACTTTGCTTACACAGAAGGTCCTATCTGACCAGTGATGTTGAAAGTTGGAAAACAAATATGTTTATGCAGTAGTGAACTTGACATATTAATGAATATATTGTATATTGTGATAGGCTACCCTCAACATGTTAACAGTGTATTGTACATATAAATGAGTAGTAGTAGAAGATTGAACTGCATGCATTTCAGTATGGCCTCAGTGTAGTGGCTAATCAGGGTAATTACTGATGCATGAACTATGTAATAATGCTCATTCTGGCAGTCTATCCCAGGTTACATGGAGCCTGTTCCACACAGTAAAACCTGGCTTCTACTGGTACGTGGACAGTGATAATAGCATTTGAAGCAGATTTTCTGAGCAAATGATTTGAAGAAGAAAAAAAAAACAAAGAAAACATGTCTGATATTTATGGGCATATTAGGGTAATTCTGCTTTGATATCATATAAAAGGATGTTCTTTTTCATTGTCTTATCTCTCTTTTATGCTCAGTCACAGGGCCAGCATTTCATGGACTAATATCACTTTATTCTGACTTTATTTTCTGCCTTTTAATGAATATTTATAATGGCTTCTAAAGACTACTTAAAGCTTTATAGAAGCAAGTCGTGCAGTCATTAATCATATTCAGGTTTAATCATCAGGTAGCTTATATTATTAAATACTGCCATGCAGTTTTACAAAATATGCTTTTTCCATGTGTCATTTCTTATTGCTAACTGAATTACATAGCAATTATATGAAATTGCATTATGCTTGTGCACAGTAGACACAAGGATACATCAATCATGTTTAATTGTTCTTTTTTCACTGTACATTTTTAGAGCTACTTTGTATAATAGAAAACAGTATGGTGTTGATTAAATCTCTTTCTCCATCTTGGAATGAGAATGAAAGAGAATTTACTCCAAGCCCAATACCCTGTTTTACCAAATATCCAATATGAAAGATTTTCATAAAAAATTAATTTAAATTCTTTGAAGTAATTTTGTGATGATTACTTCCAATGAGTAAGGCTTAACATCAGCAATATATAAAACAGCAAATAAATGGCTTCTGTACAAACTAATGTTTTATCATAGAACAGATACGTACAATACACCTGTAAGTATAACACAGCCTGGACTTCTTTTCATTACGCAAATAATGATATATTATATAAAGCAGATAGACTGATCTGCTTGTCAGATAATTAATGTCCATGTTATTTTAAAGTAATATTTGAGACACAAATGTTATACCTTGCTAGTGAGTTTTGGGCCATATTTTTCCAGCTTTCTTCTGTCAGTCTCTCCTTGACTCCATATTTAAATGTCTCCACTGATCCCAGTCTGTTTCTGCTCTGTCTACAGAGGAGGTGACTTGTGTCTTGATGACTCAGGTCAGCTGTCAGCTGGTTACATATTATTTATGAAATAATAGGCCTGTTGTCTACCCAGTGTTATGATCCAAGATAGGTAGTTTAATGTTAGATCCCCACATGACTGTTTCAATAGATCATCTGTCTTCAAGTCAAATATATATAGTGAGGCTCCCCAGGAGATGCACACTACATATAGGAATTTATCACAGGTACCAAACACTGACCAAGTCCTAAGTAAATATTATATATATATATATAACTTGGAGTGTTATTTCTTTCTTCAAGAAAAAGGACAAAAAACATCCCCTTTCATGTATCATTTATAAACTTTTTACACTGACATTGTCTTAGTCCTTCTACAAAATTATTACAAGGTAATGTCATTTCTCTTTTGCCTCTGCTGAAATAGACATTGAGACTTTTGACCTATCAGTGTTAGTCTTGTTGAACAATTGAAACAGACACGGAGACTTTTGACCAGTCAATATCAGTCTTCAATAATGACTGAAATAGACATTGAAACTTAATGACCAATCAGTATCAGTCTTCAGTAATGGCTGAAACAGACATTGAAACTTAAAGACCAGTCAGTGTCATTCTTCAATAACAGCTGAAACAGACATTGAAATCTTGACCAATCAATGTCAGTCTTCAGGAAGAGCTGAATCATAGAAATATGGATTGCAAAGTATAAACTTAACAGATTGTGACAACTATGTGCGGGAACAACACCTTAGTGTATTTAAGAGCTCAAACATATTATAAATCTCCTGTTACACATGTACACTTGTGTCATGTTAGGCTTACTGGTACATGCTTTTTTAACCTTACATTTTCACTCTTTCTTTATGTCAAACATCGCTTGCTTTATGGACCACAAAATTTCCGTAACAACTAAAGAATGAGCCAATAAAAATGGGATACTCAAATTACTAAAATAGTTTTCTGCAATACATTAAAAATGAGTTGGAATGGGACATTTATTTACAGGTATGTTTTAAAAGAAAAAAAAAAATGTATATGCATTGCTTGAGGGTTTGATCACTCAGTTTGAGGACATAGGAGTAACAGCTTTGATCAAGTGAGGCAGTCTGTGATGTGCAATAAAATGATGCATTCTGGGTCACAGGAATGCATGATTTCTGCATTTTTACATAAATTTGGAGCAAATTAAACCACTAATCAAATCAATTATAGTTCATTTCTCTTGATCAGATACATAATGTGACATTTAGGCATTTTTGTTTCCCCATCTAAACTGCACTGGGAGCCATGCCAAATTCATCTGTGATGTTATACTTTCATTTACAACTGTTTTGGGGTATTTCACTCATTAAGCCCATCCCTTTCGGGATCTGGCTTAGATTGGCAGCACCCTCCATTGTCTGAAACTCAGATGAAATTCCCAAAGTTTGTAAAGTGGCCTGTAATATTTTACCTCAGCAAAGGTGCAACCCCATGCAGTGTACAAAACTGTCAACAAACAGGAATGATGACTGCAACAATTGTATGTAGAAAATTGTAAACTGTGCTGTAAATTTGGCATTGTTCTTATTTAAGAAGTGCTTCCAAACTGATCACATCAGTGTAACCATAGTTCTGAGTAGTCACATGATAATTGTTATCTCATAGTAATTATGAGGTACTTATGGGGGGAGTGAAATGGGTTTTTGCATACTTTTCACTCCAAAACTTTATATTGTACACAGGGCCAAATTAAGACCTTCCATGACCCTAAGCACTGAAAATATTACGGTCCCCCCCACCTGCCTTCTAAATGTGAAACTCAAAAAAACAATATTAAAAGCTAAAAAGACAGGAAAATGCCAGTGTTGCAATAATTCCAGATCAAAATACTCGTACATGCAGATTGAAATGGTCACATATAATTCATTCAGTTTTATCATCAACAATTAAATTTGAATATTTTCCGGTACCACAGTTGGGCTGGTGCCCTAAGCACATGCATAGTGTGCTTAATTGGTAATCCAGCCCTTATTGTACATGTCTTGAACAACAGTTGTCAGCTAAAACACAATTTATAATATGTAAGGTTTATAGCTAGGAATCTGAGGGGTTCTGATTACCCAGCAATCCAACTGGATAAGGCAGGCAAAGCCCAGTTTGGTTGAACCTTCTGTCTGTGAGCAGAAAAACATAGAAGAATCAGATGTCATTTTGCATTCTTTGGGGAATATATCACTAGGGTAGAAACATCCTTTTCTGTAGAGTCTGGAACAGCTAAAAACAATGTTGGGCAACCACATTCCCTGTAAAGGTACTGTGCGTCCCCATGTACCTCATCCAAATGAGTGATTAAACCCTCTGAACAACTAAAAATGAATGTTGGGCAACCATTTTTTCATAATGTGAAAGCATGGTGGGGCAGCCAAACAATTTTTTTAAATTATAAAATTATAAATTATAATGGAATTTTATTTATTAACCAGTGATTAAGCACTGATCATTAAATTCTTCTTCTAGGTACCACCAGCATGGTGCCCAGGCTATATCCATTACATTATAATGTTGAATTTTGGTTGATTGCTGCTAGTAAGAGAAACAACTATGCAGTTTATATTATAAGGGAGAAGTAGATACTATTTTTATAGGTAGTAATTTTGAAAACTGGACTATAAAAACAACTTGTTGGAAAATATTAAGGAGCAAGGTCAGAAATTTTGAAAAAATGTTGAATTATTGAATAGAAAGGATAAAGTAGTCAGTTTCAACCTGGGAAATACATGATTATGCAGCTTCAAGAATCATAATTTTTGATTGTTCTTGATTTATGTTTTAGGGGTTTTTTTTGTTTGTTTTTGATAACACTCATCTGTAGATGGGTATAACATGGTATTGCAGTGTCCATCTGTCAGTCAGTGTTTGTCAGGCCCATAACTTTATAACAGTTGGGGAGATGTTCATCAAAATTTGTCCTAGTATATACATCATGGTAAAATGGTTTATTTGTAATATAGCTACACTCCCTGATCCAAGGTCAAGATCGCAGCAAAGGAATTTTAATGTAATTCTGTGACTT